>JAHZMU010000194.1:0-12069 GCA_027743725.1 Rambutsinella grinnellia | reverse complement strand
CGATCAAGTGGATAGTGCAATGGCGAAAAGGGTTTAGGGCTTTGCTAAGATCAATTTGTAGATTTAAGGATTGGCTTGAATCACAACTAAATAGTAATAAAAAGGTTATGGAAAGGGTATTGAAAAACATGATGTAGCTATTGAAGTGGTTGCAATTATGTTCATATTCTGTATAATTTACATAAGACGCTGGCTTGTCGCCAGCTAAGAAAATGCCGGATTATAAAAGTGTCTACTACGTTAGGTAAGATTTAGGTTAAAGCCATTAACTTATTGAATTCCAAGCTTCCTGGCACGTGTGAAAGGCGGTAAAAAATTTACACTAGTGTGTGACGTGAAGTAAGAGGAAACAAAGAGGTAATAAATACGCAGAACAAGTTAAATAAAATTTTATCAGTAATTTTTATTTTATTTAAATACAGTTATTAAATTAGATTGGCTTGGGACTTTATCTTAAGTGGGATAAGTTTTAATTTATTTTTCAATAGAATAAGTTTCTTGTTTAAAGTTTACATAGTTTTTTTAAGCAAAATCATGAAATTTCGGTAAATTTCCGAGATATTCCTTCTTAGCTTTACAAGCATGTGCTTAATTTGCCATTCAATTTGCCAAATTCCTTTACGCATTTCAACCAGAAATATAACGCATGGAATTACCAATTAAAAAAGTAAATAAAAAGTAATAAACGTATCAGCTTTTCTAAAGGACACAGGAACATGTTCATAAACAAATAGTTTCGAAACTGAAACAGTATTGTTCCAAGTTTCATTCCTGAGTACCCAGTTATACCACAACTTAATCACTCCAGATTGGAACAAAGCTCTCATTCTATTCGTCAGCTTTTGCGTAGGCCATTCAACATTCTTAAAAGTCCATGATTTTGCCACTCCCCCTAATGATTGCTCACTAATAGCTAAGCTTTTTAGCTTTTCTTCTAAATTACCTTTTAAGAGAAAGCAGACCCCAATGGTATTCTAGAATTTTACCGCTAAGAAAATTCTGGAAGGGTTGCTAGTCTCTAAATTTTAAAGTGTACAGTATATTTGTATATTTTAGACAGTAACTTTATTTTAATTTCGTATTTTAAAATGTGTGAAATAAAAGTTTTAACACAAAAATAAGTTCATGTTTAAATTTTGATGACAATATTTAATTCATTAGTTATATTTCTAAAAAAACAAATTAAGTCTGTTTACATTTAAAAAGCATTAAAAGTACTCGATGGGAATAGTAACAAGTGGTGGATTTTAGTTGAGAAATTACTTTTCCCAAAACACTTTTGACCGACAGCAATTTATTTTTCTTGGAAAATTTATTTACTCTATTAGCCGTCCACCGTTTTGTCCCAATCTCTCCAAGAAATACCAGGAATAAAAGTGCATTGATGATTAAACATCCTTCAAATACTACCCAGGCATTATCATTTAACGAAATCTTTTTTGCAAATAACTCGGTTCTTAAATTACTTTCCATTTTCCCCAACCCCTCTTCAATCACCCTCAACCATAACTTCCACTCTGTAAATATTTTCACAAATCCATTTTCATCCAAAGCTCTAAACTTTCTTTTGCCTACTTTAGCAAGCCACGGAACCACTTGGGGAACTATTCCACTTTTTTCTACAAACAATTTATCATCGCCTATCGAAACATGTCTCCACCTCTGATCTTTTCTTTCTCTCAGCCGAGTAACAAGTGCAATTTGTAACATTGCAGCCTCACTCTTTTCAACCACAAATGCTGTTTTATTACATGTCGCTGTTCTATTCATAAAATATTCTAATTCTATCGCTCCCTTTGCCTCTTCAAACGTATTTGGTATATAAATCAAGAGAATAAGTTTTTCAAGAAAACTTCTATCCTTTCTACTCACATTTGGCTCTGAATCCGTCATTAATGAATCAAGACGGAGGTAAAACCTTGGCAAATATATAGCCTTTTCAATTTCGCTTCTGCTAAACACAATACCTTGGGCCTTATGTCGTTGTTGCATTAGTATACTACTCATAACTTCTTGCATTTTAACCATGTTTCCTTTTACCAAAGCATGATAATTATCCCAATGATTTCTTGAATAAATGGCAATTTTATCTCTTGCTACGTCCTCAAATGTTTTTGATCAACTTGGGTTTCACAGGAGCAATAAAACGCTCAATGTTGGATCCTCTGTAAGCAGTTAGGATCACTATGGCCATTAAAAGCCAGGGTAGAACTAATGTGGGTAAAAGTATCTTCCTTTTTTTAATTTTCGCGTAACTCTCGGCCAGATTTGAGCTCTTCTCTAATAACACGCGACATATAAACATTACGCTATCCTTCCTCCTCAGAACAGCATCCCCTCCCATGTAATACTTACTGGTTATCTCAATAATTAAAATTGTTAAAGTGCTTGTGAATATCAAGCACAGCCAAATCCACAAGTCAAAAATCTTGTACAAATCATTCAGAGTAAATTCTCCACCTTTACCCCCAGAGCAAGTAATAAAACTTGTGTGAGATGCACTGCTCGCACCAAAGATTCCATTTTGAGCTTTACGAAATATATAATTATTCAAAGTGTAAACCCGTGTTTTCTCAAAGGTCGTTTGCTTTAAAAACTTAGCAATATCATCGTCGTTTGGTATGTGACAAGAGTGGTTTCGTCCTAAGTGAGTGATAAGAGCACAATTAATGGTAGATTCTTTGATAAGTTTGAAAGATAATACGTTCTTTTTAAGACTATCTGATGGATTAAGCCTTTTTTCATTATTACTTTTGCCTACATCATGCCTTCTATCCAACCATTTTACAGAATAAATGCTTATTCTTTTATAAATTTCTTTAACCTCTTGGATAAAACTCGATTGATTGATTCGTACAAGATGAAGAGGCAGAAGAGGATTCTTTACTGGATTCACAAAATCCTCCTGCTCGCCAGCAACTGCACAATAGCTTGTGATACCATCTTCAATATCGACAACAAAGACAAGCTTGATGTTCGTGTTGGCTACATTCCTTGGATGGGAAAAGGTTAAAGTTTGAGATGCAACTTTTGAAATCATCCAAGCATCAGTATCAACCTTTTCGGCCCAACCTTGCCAGCTAGAGTCGTCCAGAGTTTGCGTAACCAATGCTTGAAATATGTCGTGCTTGAAATCGGAAAACAAACCGAATATATCCAATTTACGATTTTTAGTTGGGTCCTCATCAGGTCTATGGTATATCATATCTTTGTGTGAATTAGGGGCGATGTGGCTGGTAATTTGGGTATGGAAATAATTTTCTAAATGTTGGTAGCCAAAATCTTTATAGCGCTCGACATACTTCCACGATTTACACAAGTTTATTATAAGTTGTATCGAACACTTGAGATCGGGAGGGTGGAAAGGCTTGAATTTGAATTCGGATTGGTTAATATCAAGATCGAAATAGTAGTTGTTGCAAACCAGTTCGATTTCTTTGGTTGCGAAGGGCAAATGTGGAAAAGAAAGTTTCCAAATGTGCTTTGAGCGAACCACAGGAGTTTGGGGAGTGGGGAAGATATGTCTCCCGGGGAAATCGGAGATTAATTGGTCAGTATTTTTAATGTTGTACCAGGATCTGAAATCGTAGTCAATTTCAATTATGTGAATAGTACAATGAAGAAATTGATCTAGGATGGGATTTAAATCGATTTGGAAATCAAACGAGTGCGTTATATTAGGAGAATTAAGAATAATGACGAATAATAAGAGATATGTTCTGGCAAACATTTTTATCAATTTTGAAAAATGGCTTTCAACTCTGATGGTTTTGTAGTAAAATAAATTACTTTGCCCAAATATTGTACTTTTACTAAATCGCTATGGTATTCTTCTATATAATAGCTAAATAACTTCGGAATGGTAAATGGGAAGTGTTTCTTAAAAATAGTTTAATTTCCTTTATTCACTTGCATTAATTTTCAAGTAAAACAGACAAGAAATTGATTAGAAAGGAAGCAGCTTATGACTAGCCGATAAGAAAATATCCTAAAACATATATCATTCTAGAACTTTTGGCATTGCAATCAATAAAAGGTAATTAATTAGACGCGTGTAAAACTTAATTGGTATTAATTGGAATAAGTTTTAATTTATTTCTAATAGAATTTTTTAATACTTTACGTTTAAATATATAAATAAATTCATGTGATAAATTATTTTTTAAGCAAGACCAAGAAATTTTGGTAAATTTCCGAAAAATTCCTTACTAATTTTACGAGCATATGCTTAACTTTCAATCGAGTTTGCCAAATTCCTTTGCGAATTTCAAGCAGAAATATAAAGCACGAAATTGCCAATAAAAATAGTAAATAAAAAGCAACCACGATATTTGCTTTCTTCAACGACATAGGAGCAAAGTCATGATTTAGTCGTTTCGAAACATAAACAGTATCATTCCAAGTTGCATTCCTGTGTACCCAGTTAAGCCATAATTCAATCACTCCAGATTGGAACAAAGCACGTATTCTATTCGTCAGTTTTTGGGCTGGCCATTCTACCCTTTTGAATGTCCATGATTTCGCTACTTCCCCAAGAGATTCTTTACTAACAGCCAAGCTTTTTAACTGCTCCTTTAAATTATCTTTCAAAAGATACTTTTGAATTTTTACCTCCATTTTTAAAACATTATCATACGAGTCAACAAAAGCTTTCTTTCCGCACGTGCCAACTCTTTCTATAACATACTTGTCTTTTAACATTTCTAAAGAAGTTGTAATAGTTTTGGGGAGAAAGTGCACCTTTCTCAGTTTACTCAAAAAAGCACTTCCAATTAAATTTGGGTAGGTAAGGTTGAACAATTGAGTGAATAACGACTTTTCAAGCAGTAATTCTAAATCTTTATCTTTATAAATTTTATATTCATTACCTTCACGAATCCTACTTTTATTTGCTATTACCTCATTTGCTGCTAACAATCTTTCCCAATCGCCCAGTAATTCTAATTCCTCGTCGTACTTTTTTAAAGACGATTCTACAGGATCAGCGATCTCAACTTGTCTTGAATCAAGTTTCGAATATGTCATTATATAATTTTTATAAAGCTCATCAAACCTTTCATATTTTTTAACCCGCGGCGTTGTTAAATAATTAATATTATTTCCAAGGTAAGCCTTTGACAACACAATTGCTGCCAAAAGCCATGTCGCAAGCATCCATTTGAAGGAAAGTACTTGTGCACTTTGGCAAACTAATATATTATAGGAGAAGGTGAAGGAACCTAACCTGTCAATAATTTGCTCGTAGCTTAATATTATTTTCCAAATTCGCTTCAAGCTCTTACCTTGCTCCATGCATAATACTGAAATGGATTGCATAAAATAAAGAACAATTCCATTTAAAACCAAAGCTACTATTATTAAAACCCAAACATTAGTTTCAAAAGAGGAGAAGAAATGCTTAACAATTTGCTCTTTAGTAGAGCAAGTGAGAAAGTGTACATCTTGATGTTTACTTGTGTAGATGAAATCGTCACTCTTTAGATTTTTTAGGGTTTCCTCCATCCTACTCTCCAACATGAAATTGTCACTTACAAAAAGTTGCCTGCTGTGTATTCTCAAATATGAAGTATTTGGTAAGATGTATTGAATAAATAGGTCTTCAACAGTATCATTTGACTTCCATTCTAAAAGGTAGATTGAAGATGTTTTCTTTTCATTTTGCTTATACTTATCCTTTTCATCTTCGGATACACTAATCCAAGTGGGGTAATGACAATTTCTATTGTCCAAGGAATTCAACGTCGAGCTTTGAAAATTTAGTGAAATAAATAATTTCAGGGTATTTCATTGACAAGCCAAGATTATAGGATTCGCAGGAGGCTATGCTAGTATCGCTCATATCTCGGTTGCAATAAGATGATCCTATTAATTCCTCTTGGTTTTTACTACAGGTGTACATGGCTACATTAATTACCTCACTTGATAATTCGTTTGTCTGCTCAATTAGTAATAAAATGGTCAAGGGACTAGCTTGATGAATTTTGGATGTAAAACTTGTTCTAATATAGAGTGAAATGTCATCAGAATATATTGAAGATGGGGAAAAGTATTTGGCTTCTCTGACATGGATTATGTAGACAAAGGACTTGAGAATATAGTTGGCTAAATCATTGTCGGAACTTGAGAAATTGTTCATGTCTTGAATAGACATAAAATCTGGTCTAATAAGCTTACCCGGATAAACTGGTTTGTACGACCACTTTTTACAATTAAAAGGATCGATATAGACCACAACTAAACAGTTACGTCTCTGGAACTGGTGTGTTTTGAAGTGGAAACCTTTTTGCTTTTTGTTTCTTTGGTAATCGAAGTCGTCACATGTGAATTTACTGAGTCTATACTCAGAATAGGAGTAGAAGGTGAGCTCATACTTGGAAATTATTATTGGGAAAGGAGGCGGAATTATCTGGTATGCTTTGAGGCTGTATCTCCCACTCTATAAATTAAAAATTTAATAATTTATTTAAGTAAAATTGATACAATTTTAGTTAGCAATTGCTTACCCAGTCATTTTCGTAAAAGATGAATTGAACTGTACATGGCTGAAAGATATTCAGGTGGGGATTCAAATCGAGTAAGTTGTTAGGTGGGGGAGGAGCTTCGTCGAGTTTTGCAAGTCGGATGGCCAAAATAAATATCAGGAGGTGAAGATATGCATGGATCTTGGACTCCATTTTAAATTTTGATTGTAAATTTGGCTTTGAAATTATGCGTTTTGTAGAATTCGATATCTATTCAGTAATGGTTGGTATAATGGCATCGGAGGAAAACTTTACTGACGAAGATTACAGTATAACGTGAGTTTAAGTTTGGCAGTGGAGCTAGCGAAAGTGATTAGTTTTGCAATCTTAATATTGTTAAATGCGTACCTTAAAGGATTGGCAATGGCCAATCGCAATGCAGAGCAGATTTATGAATATTTAAATAGTGCGAAAGAGAAAGCTCATATTCTTTATTTGGATTTTCTAAGGATTTTGCTCTCCTCGTTTTTCATGGCCAGCATGCTCGTCAACCTTACATTGAAACTCCACCACCACACGTGTCTTACCACACCCCTAACTTTATAAATCATGATATTAAAACTTATTCAGAATTTACCTTTAAGCAGACGAGCATGCGACAAACCTCTTTGGAGGGAGGCGAGGCGAGTGAGATTTTCACTTGTTTTAACTTCATAAAGCATGAGACAAGACATGAATTGTTTTTTAAGTTGGATTTAGATAAACGCCATTAGCAAATTGTTCCAAGTCTACATTTTGTATAATAGTCTGAATTTACTTTTACCCAAATTGAAATTGAATTATTAACTAACGTCTAAATCTGCTTTAGAATATATTATTCTACAATTATCAATGTTAATTTAATATTTTTTACAAACGGTATCTTTATCTCTCTTGATTATTTTCTTAACAACTTTAAATAATTCCATTTTCTTTGCTTACCAATTTCGACGACTATCTTATTCACAATTTCTGTAATGAATGCTAGCATGACACTTGAAATAAGCAATATAAATCCCTGAAAAATTACCCAAACATTATCATCCAATGCAATCTTTTTTACGGATAAATCCGCTTGTAAATTCGTTCGCATCTTTCCCAACCCATCTTCAATCATTTTTAGCCAGAGCTTCCACTCTTTATAGATTTTCGTAAATCCAAATTCATCCAAAGCTCTAAATCTCCTAATGCCCATTTCAGCCAGCCATGGAACAGCCTTTGGAACTATTCCGCTCTTTTGTGGAAACATCTTGTCATCACTTACCGACACATGCCTCCACTTCTCATCTCCCTTTTCTCTCAATTCGATAATTAACGGAACTCTTAACATTTCAGCCTCACCCTTTTCCACTACAAAAGCTGTATTATTACATGTCGCTGTTTTATTCATAAAGTATGCCAACTTTGTAGCTACCATTGACTCCTCTATACTAGAAGGGATGTGCACTAAATGAATCAGTTTATCAAGAAATTCTTCAGTTACTCTACTTAAATTGTAATTTGAATGTAACAATTCTAATTGAATATTTATGTAAAACGATGGCCAATATGAAACCTTTTCGCGGTCGTTAAAGCCCGGCATATTTTGCATTATATAAGCTTGGTAACTAATTAACCATTTGTCAAGTTTGTTATTATCTGCAAGAAAAGAATTGTAATAATTTGGAGAATAAATGGTAATATTTTCCTTCACAATTTCCTCAAATGTTTCAATTAATTTTGGCTTAACGGGAGCAACCAAACGCTGAATATTCTCTCCTCTGTAAGCAGTAGTTATTATTATGCTCATTAGAAGCCAAGGTAATATGAAAGCTTTTAAAACTTCACGGCAATTTCTCTCGCCCCCTTTCTTCCACATGCAGCTACAGCAATCAATTAGATTTGAACTTTTCTCTAATAA
This sequence comes from Rambutsinella grinnellia, assembly GCA_027743725.1. Classification (NCBI taxonomy): domain Eukaryota; kingdom Metazoa; phylum Arthropoda; class Collembola; order Entomobryomorpha; family Entomobryidae; genus Rambutsinella; species Rambutsinella grinnellia. Next base: position 3,669 of record JAHZMU010000194.1, on the reverse strand, counting down.
TATGCAAACAATGAACATGACGCTATCCTTCTTCAGAATAGCTTCACCTCCTATGTGCCACCTGCCAACTATCTCAATGAATATAATTGTCAACAAACTCACTCCAATCATACTTAACCAAATCCACAAATCAAAAATTCTGTACAAAAAATTTATCGAAAATCTCCCATCTTTTCCACCCGTGCATGTTATAAAGCTCATGTGGGAGGTTACGCTCGGAGCGAAAATTCCGTTTGGGGCTGATTCAATTATATAGTTAATGTTTGGTCGGTAAGCAGGTGCGTGTAATGCTTCCATAAATGTTTGTGGTTTCTTTTCTGGCAAGTGACATGAATGATTTTGTCCTAAGTTTGTGATAAGAGCACAATTAATTGTGTTGTCTTTGAGGAGTTTGAAATATGGTATGTATTCTTTTTCTATTATATCTGACCGTCTTGAATCTTCTAGTGGTTTTCCCAAGCGCTCCGACCAGATAACAATGTAACTGTTTACGTTTTTGTAGATTTCTTCAACTTGAGCAAATATATTTGATTGATTGATTTGCAGAAGGTAAAAGAGCGAAAGAGGGTTCGCTATTGACATTGAATATTCCATAAAGTTTTGGACATTTCCCCCAAGAATAGCAACATGACATGTTTCTAGAGTGGTAAATCCTTCATCAAATTCAAGGAGAAAGATAAGCTTAATGTTTGTGTTTGCTATATAAGTTGGATGGTGAAAGTTTGGGGTTTGAGACTGATTCTTTGAAACGTGTTCAATATTTGTATCCACTTTTTGGGCCCAACCCTGCCAGCTTTTGCTTTCCAGAGTTCGTGTAATCAAAGCTTGAAATATGTTATGCTTGAAGAAGGATACTATTCCTAACATTCCCGTTAGGGAAGTTTCAGGTAGGCCTTCTAATGAGCTATGGTATATTACGTCTTTGTGTGAATCCGGAGCGAGATCACCGGCCGAGGCGAAATAATCAGTTGAAACGAACCACCAAGGGCGTTCAGCATATTCCCAGGATTTGCACAGGTTTATTATGATTTGGATAGAGCATTTGAGGTCGGGAGGGTTACTAGGCTTGAATTTGAATTCGGATTGATTAGTTTCAAGACCGAAATAAAGGCCGTTGCAAAAAAGTTCGATTTTTTCAGTTGCAAAAAACGGAGTTTTTGAAAGGAGCTTCCAAGTATGCTTTGAACGAACTGTAGGGGCTTGTGAAATTGGAAGGATAAATCTTCCTGGTGGATCAGAGATAAGTTGGTCGTGATTTTGGAAATTGCGGAGTTTGACCAATTTGTGAGTAAAATCAAAGTCGTAATCGATTTCGATGAGGTGGATGGTGCAATGAATAAATTGATTTAGGATTGGATTAAGATCGATTTCTAAATTCAATGAGGAAATAATATTAAGGGAGTTTAGCAGGATGAAAAGTGTTGGTGTAGAGATATTGATAAACATGGTATGTTTTTTTTAACTGATATGTATTGCCTGGTGTTTTTATTTCCACTGGTGAAGGTTGAAATGCGAGAGAAGTTGTGGACTGAAGGTTAGATGAAAGTGACTGACGAAACAACGAAAGTTTTAGGAGAATGAGAGGGAAAGGATAAGAGATGAACTGGAGATGGTTCAAGGGAAAGTGTAAATGTCTTTTAGCTTTATACCTTTTTATATTTTATGCATACTTGGTTATGACGATGCCTACTTTTAGCATTTTCAACGAAGCAAAATTCAACTACGTCTACTACGATGTGATTTATGTAAAACGCATTAGCAAATTGTTTGAGGTACTGCCACGTGCCAAGGTTTTTTAAACTTGTTATAAAAGAAGGGGAAAAGTATGGATTATACAAGTTTGTCAAATGCAATGGTAAAGATGGCCGTTATAAGAAAATGCTTACTTGTTCCTCCAATAAAATAGTTTCGGTGGAGGTGTAGCATTTTAAAAGTTGTTTGAAAGATTCTGTCTATTCTTAATGCATCCAGGTTGGTTGTGTGCACAATGATTGGGTATGAGAATATCGGTTTGAAAAAGTCTTATTTTGGATATCCAACAATTTGTTATTGTCTTGCGTTGGATTAGAGTTCGTTGATACTACGTCATTGGTTTAACTTTCAAAGAATTGAGGGTCAGACACGCTTTGCTTATAGGTACATGACACGTGTCTGCAATTTAGGTAGTATGGGTTGGTGCCATTAGCATATTAAAATTAAAATGGATTTATATACCTTACAAGACAGGATAAGTTTTTCAAGTAAAATATGTTAATTTATGACTTCAAGATTTACAGAAAATAACTTTATTTTGCTTTAAAAAAATAAGTCCATGCAGTTATTATTATTAATTTTATATTATGTATTAACAATACTCTTCAAAAATACCGTTCCACACCGTTCCATTTACATATAATGTAATCTTTCTTTATAATTTCTTTATAAATCTGTTATTTAATTGGTTTCCATACATATCCATTCTAAGAAACCCTCTCGACCGCAAGTTTCACAGTCACATTACGACAAAAGTTGCTTATCTTTCTCATGCAATTTGCACAAAAACTTTTGCTTTTTCCAATTATTAATGTAAAATTATTATAAAAATTATTTTTTAATTGAATTATCTCTTCCAAAGTCTTTTTGAACAATGGCCAATCCTTTTTCTGGCCAATTTTTATGACACTTGTCCGTGTCCAGCTTTTAGCCACAATCTCTCCAACGAAAACCAACATAACTGATGCAGTCAGCAACCAAAATCCCTCAAAAATTACCCAAACGTTATCATCTAATTCGATCTTCTTTACAAATAAATCTGTTCTTAAATTAGTCTTCATTTTCCCAAGCCCCTCTTCAATCATTCTCAGCCACAATTTCCACTCTTTAAATATTTTCGCGAATCCAAATTCATCCAAAGCTCTAAACCTTCTAATAGCAAACTCGGCAAGCCACGGAACCGACCTTGGAACTATTCCGATTTTCTCCTCAAACATTTTGTCATTACTTACCGAAACGTGTCTCCACCTCTTATCTCCTTTTCCCCTCAATGCCATAATTAGCGGAACTCTGAGCGTTTCCGCTTCACTCTTTTCAACCACAAAAGCTGTGTTATTACACGTCGCTATTTTACTAAAAAAATATCTTAATCTTGTTGCCTCTTCTGCTTCTTCTAATGAGTCTGGTTTGTAAGTCAAATTAGCCAGCTTTTCAAATAGCTTCATTGTATGATCTGCATTCACACTTCTTTCTGAAAATATCCAGGATTGGACGAGACTATAATAAAACATTGGCTTATAGCTTGACTCACGTGGCTTAAAGTCAGGTCTAAATTCTTTCATTTGTTCATACAATTTAATCACTACTTTCATTATTTCCCCCTTCTCCAATTTATGCAACAGATTTGCATTATTTGGAGAATAAATGGTAATTTCTTTTCTTGCAATTTCCTCAAAAGTTTTAATCAATTTGGCTTTCACTGGAGCAACCAACTTCTGGATATTCTCTCCTCTGTAAGCCGTCGTTATAATTATGCTCATTAGAAGCCAGGGTGAAACGAAGGTCTTCAGGACTCTACGACAGTTTTTCTCGCCCCCTTTGTTCCACGTTGAGCTGCAGCAATCAACTATATTTGAGCCTTTGTCTAGTAACACACGGCAAATAAACATGACGCTATCCTTCTCCATTATATCCACC
>JAHZMU010000192.1:0-10221 GCA_027743725.1 Rambutsinella grinnellia | reverse complement strand
TTTCCCTCGAAGACAGACAATAGTTCTCCATTTTTACGTGAAATATTCGTAGACGAAAGAATTGAAGTGCAAAGTATTTTTTCTCAGAACTTTTCTGTTTTATTTCATAGAAAAACATTTTGGAATAGATGGAAGCTTACCCATCCACAAAAAGCTTTCTTCTCATCTTATGTAAATAGCGTGGGTATGTCTACACTTCCAGGTTGAGAGACATTGTTCTCGTAGAATATATAAATACAAACTCATAGTGGTTGGTAGAATGGAAAAAGTAGCAATGCTAAAAGAACCCACCCACTTCAATCTTCTTGATTAGAAACAGCGGGGAAACTCGAGGGTGTCGAACAACTCATGCTTCTCTTTTACCGCTTCACTTGCTACATTCTCCTTTTTATATTTTACCGTCACCGTTTCGAAGATCCTACACATTTGCAATTGTACGATTAAATGATGCTGTGATTTCTCTCTTATTCTATTAAGCAAACATTCCATTAAAAGAATTGTAAAAATTATTTTGCTCCTTAAACTTTTCTTTAAAATTCGAAACAAACTAGACCAATAGAGCTTAAAGTTTGCTTTTCAAGCTGAATAATATAAACCAACTACACATAAACTAAAGAACAAGAGCATACCCATAAAGTTTGCATAATTTTATGTAGCGACATAGTCAAAATGTCAGATCGATCATTTCCTCCACGGATCCCTCGAGAGTTGAAGAGAAACTTCAGAGAAAAGTTGCAGCTTGCACTGCAGTTCTGTTGCAAGTGCTGAAAAAGCCACTTTCTTGGCATGGCTTTTGTGGGGAAAACTGAAATATTTTGACCAACTATCCACTTTTATGATTCCGTTTATGTCGGGCATTTAGGGCCTTTGCAACTGCAGCTCAAAAATGACTTTGAGAACTCATCCATTGAGCGGAACCGTAAAAGATCTATTTTCCCTTGTAGAGAGAAACCGTATATTTTCTCCAATTTCTATGTTTAGCTTTAAGAGAGGAGATAAAGGGCTGTCCTCTTTTTGTTGTTGGGAAAAGTCATTAGACTAATGACGGCACAGAGGGGTTTCCTCCAACCATTCAGTGTGAATCCCCTCTTTTTTCTTTCAAAACTTTTTATTGTCATACGTCATGCACTAGCTTTAACATAGGTTGTTTCTCTAAACTTTAAAGAGCTAAAAATGTTTTTTGCTAAATGCAAGAAATTAGAAAGCTGACTCAACTAAATTTTACCAAAGATTTTGGCTTTCCAATGTCCACCCATGCATGATATCAGGTGATAAAATCTTTTTGTTGTTGGGAAAAGTCATTAGACTAATGACGGCACAGAGGGGTTTCCTCCAACCATTCAGTGTGAATCCCCTCTCTTTTTTCTTTCAAAACTTTTTATTGTCATACGTCATGCACTGGCTTATGGCTTGTTTCTCTAAACTTTAAAGAGTTAAAAATGTTTTTTGCTAAATGCAAGAAATTAGAAAGCTGACTCAACTAAATTTTACCAAAGATTTTGGCTTTCCAATGTCCACCCATGCATGATATCAGGTGATAAAATCAGCTAAAAGTGAACAGATGAGCAAGAACTATTATTATGGAGAAAAGATCAAAAAGATGTACGCTTTTCCCTACACGCACCCCCGTTTTTTTCTAGAGAAATATGCTATTGATGCCCACATGGTATTCAAGTTGAATGGACAAGGCCATTACCTATTTATAAAGATACCTTTCCCCCAAGCAAAATAGAGCATGAATACAATTTTAATANTATTCAAGTTGAATGGACAAGGCCATTACCTATTTATAAAGATACCTTTCCCCCAAGCAAAATAGAGCATGAATACAATTTTAATATGTTTTTAGTTATCGCATGATACGATCACGATGAATCAACCAGAGTCATTTAGTAAATTAGAAAATTGTACAGATTATCTAACATCATAAAACATTACAGCTACCTTTTGCTCACCTAAATTCATATTCGCGTGATACTGATCATATCAAAAGCAGGATGTGTTGAAAGGGTTGCGATTGAAAGAGCACACCTGTTCCTTATTGGAGGCACGAGCTCCAGTAAAAAACTCTTTTCAATACCATCCAGAGTATGAATTTTTCTTGATGCAAATTTCCAGCAAATTTTCCGTATGAAAAGAGATGATCAAGAAGCCAAGTGCCACATAACAATCCCAATTCCCTCGTAACTAATAATACACTTAGGACCACCATAAAGCTTCTGTGATTCTGGTAATCAGTCAAAGTCTAGGGTTTGTGCTTGGTGTAAACATTTAAAAAAGCTGGTGAAGGACCCTTGTGTTGTCGCAGAGGAATTATCATTCATCTAGTAAATGACTGTCTCCCCTTTTGGGTAATGCATTTTTTGTTCGCTGTTCGGGTGAGTTAGAAAAGAGAAGAGAGCATATTTATCCTCTTCATCACATCATTCATGACTGAGTGAACGTAAAAGTGTTAATAAAATGTATTATGTTGAGAAGCGTGTAATATTTGTGTACATAGTAAAAAAGTCCCTTTTTGTCAGGGATGAGCTCGTTTTGTCTCTGCCACTTGAAAATAATCCGGATAAAGAGATATGATCAGATCAAAACATCATTGTTGGCAGCTTTTCAATAAGGGAAACTTGCGAATCCATTTTGTTTCCTTAAAAATTTTCAAATATGATGGTTTGTATTCAATCCATCTCAGTAATTTGCTAACTGAAAACAAACCTGCGAAATGGGATTGTCATAAAATGAGAAAAGGAAGTGACACGTGACCCACACACGACCCAACATGAACGGAAATAATCCTGGGAAAATTGCTGTTCTACCGAAGGTAAATAAACCCTTTGAAACCACCAGCCGACCACACACTCCTTCTCATTTTAGAAGAAGGCTTTCCATTTTGTTATTAATGGATGTGATTCCTCCTCCATTCATATTTAAAATTGACGAGAGTTCCTCAATCATCACTCAATTCGCATCCATTATCAAAATATTTAGTTGAAATTAGTCTGGAAATTTGTGAAAGAGATAAAAGGTGTGTGTTTGCCTCCTCCATTATTTCTCCGACGTTGTGTCCAACCAACGCTCATGTATTGTTCCGATACCTATTTGTTCTCAACGACTCACTTCCGGAAACTATTTACAAACGTGTGAAACATTTCCTGTTGAAAAGGCTGTTGAAAGGCCGGAACTACGGATTGGAATTGTATAAAAAATCTGATAAAAATAAACTTAATTTTACTTTTTATAAACTCTATTTTTATTGAGATTTATTACATGGGCTATAGAGAAAAGTTTAGAGACATCATTCTAGGGAAAAGGGAAGCGTTTCATTATCCTTTATTAAAAAATCAAGCAGTATCTAATGCCCCGCTTAGGTATAAAAAAAGTACTTCAATCCCAACAGAATATAAAGCTCTCTAGCTCAGAGCTCTCTACAGTAGATAAATGAAGTATAAATTGAATCTGAATTCCGCAGGGACCTCATACTCAGTAAATTCAAAAATAAAGTTGGAAAAATAAGCTTGCCAAAAGGCACAAGTCAACATAATGACGGGATTTGTATAAAAAGGGTAAATCTACATAACCGAAGGAAAGCAAAACAACTTTTCCTTATTAAAAATGATTTTATTGTAGGGAAGAGTTAAAGCGGAAGTGAAACAGAATCATTTGTCTACCCTTTTTTGTCATCCTATTTCTGTAGAGATAAAAAAGGGTTGAAGAATACTCGTCGAGTATGTAATTTTTCTTTTGTCTTATTTACTTTACCTTTCTCCCTTGGGAGGAAATGAGAGAGGAATGAATGAATTTTCCAAGTTGGAAAGGAAAAATCTGAGAGTCTGAGATGGGTACGGACTGGGAATTTTAATGAAATTATGGAACTCTATATATTTACATTGGATTCTACATATTGAAGATGTTCTCGAGATTTTTCTTTCTCGTATCATTGTGTCGTCAGACTAGAAATGAAATATTAAAAAGGGTAAGACAAAGATGAAAGCATTAAGGAGAGAGCTCATAAGAATAAGCTTTTGGGAATAGGAAGGAAGAAGATTGACTTAGAAAAAAGAGATAAAGTTGACTTGCAATCGCACATCCGAAAAAAATCCCTTGAAGGGCTTGCATGCTACTGGTAGACAGGGGCTCGAAGCTCATCGTCATCCCTCTTTTATTCGGGTATTATGGATGATGATGAATGCGCTGGTTCTGGTTAATACCTTTTTTCTCTTCCGTGTTTTTCAGAGTGCGGACAAGGATTTAGAGCTGAATAGAGAATGCTTTTATATTTTATGGTTTCTGCTATGACCGCTTTTTTCCTATCCCTTCTAAGGGATTTAAAAAGGGTGGACGGTTTCGTATATGATGAATATGAATTTCCAAATGAACTCGTGTCAATCCATTCATACATTTGTACTTTGCTCGGTCTTTGTTTATTTGGCCGTATGGTGCATATAAGCATTTATTGAATGATTATTACATCTGACCGAAAAGAGGCGGAGGAGGAGAAAATATAGTGAATAGAAAGCGATGACTTCGTGTACATATGGGATCATTTCGTGATATTTTTCATGATATCCTCATATCATTGTAATGATGGTTGTGTTTCATGGTTTTTCTAGGAATATTAGATGAGAAGAGTATTTTTTAGGATGAAAATGGGAAAGCATTACTTATTCTTTAGGATCGTGGCAATGAACAGTGAGTATTGTTCAGGTATTAAGTTAATCTTCATGAATTAATCAGTGCATAAATGGCTTAAGACTGAATGAAAAGTCTTCTTCAATTGTGAAAGTTAAATGGGTATAATTGAGAAAGTGTCTTTCCCCTTTAAAAACTTTTCTTTAAGTATGTCACAATCAATCTTAAAAATGAAGTAATAATTAATGAAAAATTACTCAAATTTTATTTTAATTATTTTAGCGACAATCCCGCGGTGTGCCGGTTGTGAAGGGATGATCCTCGATCGATTTATCCTAAAAGTAGTGGATCGAACATGGCATTCTCGCTGCCTCAAGTGTGTCGAATGCGAATCAACTTTGGCAGACAAGTGCTTTCTCAAAAATGGACAACTCTTTTGCAAAGAAGATTTTTTCAAGTATGCCATTCCACACAGTTCGAAGTAAATTTTTGGATGTTTATTGTACTCTCTTTCCATTTAGATTATTACTCAAAAAATTCTGTCATTCTTTTTATAATTTCTTTATATAAAATATAAAAAATTAAGACAAAGTGCTTATATACTTATTGCTTAAAGGTGAGTTTATTCCCTAAATAAAGTAGATTCTACAAAGCATATAAGTTTTTACTAAAGATGATTAAAGTGGATGAAAAAAATGTGAAATGTTTAGATGGGAATGGCTGCTCGGATTCAGGCGGTGACACTCCGAATAAAAGGCCTCGGACTACTATTACTGCGAAACAACTAGAGACTCTGAAAAGCGCTTACAATGTCAAGTCCAAAGCCAGCGAGGCATGTCAGAGAGCAATTATCTCAGGATACTGGGTTGGATATGAGAGTTGTCCAAGTTTGGTTTCAAAATAGGTAAGAAAAGTTTTTCTGGAAAGAATATTTGAAGTTTCATTCTGCCCCAATTTCCATCAATCGAGCTACGTGTCATCTAGATTTTAGGGCTATTTGTAGGAAAATCTTTTCGTTAACGCCTAATCATTTTATGTCGTAAATGGGCTATAAATCACCAAAGCTGTTAACGATTTCAATCACTTTTATTACTTTTTGCTAAGGCTAATTGAAAGGGATCATTACCAGCCAGTTTCACCCAAATTAATATTTCTTTTCATATTTTCTGTTCAAAAACGTTTCTCGAAACTTTAAATTCTACATTTTTCGACAAGACACTGACCAAACAAACCGATATGATCATCATCCTCCGCATCATCATGCTCGGCATGTCCATTCCATATCCTCAATAAAAACGGGCTGTGTTTACCCACCATAAACATTTGGGATGTGATCCAGTGACTCAAGTGGAAGAATTGAATTGACTTGGGTTCCACATCTTTCTGTTTGCCATGTTATAAAAAATCTAACTAATTCACTTACACGATCTGATTCACCCAACTGATGGATTTGAGTGGACTCGTTATTTCATCCAAGTAATCATACTTGGCTGACGGTCTCGGGTTTAATGGGAGTGCTTTCGTAACACCACCGCTACCACTTTCTTTGCCTTCTTTGTTTAGAGTATTCGTGAGTTTCTCTGCTTACACAAGTTATTATATGGACTGTTTGTTTACTCCTTTCAAACTCTACTTTTGTTGTTTTCACTGCCTCTTTTTACTTTTTAACTAGTCCATAAATTTCTACCCTTATCATTTCTGAGTGAAACCAGGCGAAAGTAATATGATATGAAGGGAATGGTAAGGCACAAGCTATGATATTGTTATTATTTTATATGAGCTTCGTTATCGTTTTTATCTTCTCTGTTGACTCTTTCGAGTGTTTATTAGACGTAAAATTTGCAGTCGATGCTTGTTTTTCTGTCCCTAGTGAATTTTCTGTAAAGAAAAGGTTCAGAGAGGGAGATAGATAGATCAATAGCAAGAGAAAATATGTTTATTCTGTTGGTTTATCATTTTAATCCGGAATTTGTTCAAGAGGAAAATTAGCTAGAAAATCAGATAAATGCAACATATTTCAGTACAATCGTCTTGATTATTTTATTTGCTGAAAGAAAAATTGAAGCTTATTCAGAGAGAGAGAGAGAAAGTTGTAATTTTAGAATTTTGTCTGATGAAATATGAAGGGAATGATAAGGCACAAGCTATGATATTGTTATTATTTTATATGAGCTTCGTTATCGTTTTTATCTTCTCTGTTGACTCTTTCGAGTGTTTATTAGACGTAAAATTTGCAGTCGATGCTTGTTTTTTTCTGTCCCTAGTGAATTTTCTGTAAAGAAAAGGTTCAGAGAGAGAGAGATAGATAGCTCAATATAGCAAGAGAAAATATGTTTATTCTGTTGGTTTATCATTTTAATCTGGAATTTGTTCAAGAGGAAAATTAGCTAGAAAATCAGATAAATGCAGTGACTATTTCAGTACAATAAAATTTTCTTGATTATTTCATTTGCTGAAAGAAAAATTTAAGCTTATTCAGAGAGAGAGAGAAAGTTGTAATTTTAGAATTTTGTCTGATGAAAGAAGCACTTCAAGTCAAGTATCTATGACGGATGACAAGTAGATGAGATGAAAGTTGAGAGCAAAAAGTGATCTCTACAAAAAACATACAATTTTTTTTTGTCTGACGACAGTCACAGGCTATGTAACATTTTACTTTCATACGCTTTTTCCTTTTACCTTCGCTGTTCTGTTTTTTGGTGTATGGCTCATCTCGTGAAACCATAAAGTCTCTCACCAATCCTCGCGGATTCACTCTCCATTTTTTCTCCTCTTTTCTTTCACCAATAAAAGGATTCTCTCATATTTATTTCTGTCTTCTTGCACTGCTGATGTAATGTTCTCTCTCTCCCGGATGAAAAGGCAGAGCCAAGGTTTCTTCATTGTTAGGGTGTTGGTATTTCTATGTGAGTCAATAAGAGGGGAAGTCTGGAAGATATAAATGAGGGAGAAACTTTAGGAATGAACATACAGCCACAGTTTTACAACACAACATAAAAGAAAACTGCTTTTGCTTTTGGAGAGAGAGAAGAAGGGAAAAGTTCTCAACTTTTATGACTGCGAAGATGATACCACATACAGAGATAGATATTCATTTATTGTTACACATTTGTACGGTGAAAGTTGTACTTTTTTGCCTTAAACACTAGTCATCTCAGTTCTTTCCATCCACTATATTTTCAAGCTTTTTTCTCCTTCTCGAAGGAGGCGGAACGGGAAGAAAAACGGATGTAGACATCAGCAGAAAAAGTATGTGGGTCTAAGAAAAAAAGAAGACATGAAGTTTGCGTTCCCGAAAAATGAACAATAGATAAATGACTACTGTTGAAGTACTTTTTTCTAGTAACAAATGAGTAGATAAATGGAGGGGCTTGGAGGATATTGATATAACATGGTTTAAATCGTAAGGATCTTTGCTACATTTCTTTTGCCATTATAAATGTAAAATGGAAGGCGTGGCAAAATGGCGTTGTTCGTTCTTAGAAATGGAAACTTTTTGGAAAGTTTTTGTCATTATCATATTTTTACTGGAGGAAATGCTTACGAAGAGTTTTTATGAAATGTTAAATTGTAGCTGATATTGGAGAAAGTTTGGGAAGAATTTGCAATTGGTGAAATATTTTATGTAGGAATTTTGAGGAATGATTGAATTTTTTGGATGATTTTTTTTACAGGAGGGCTAAAGAGAAACGTTTGAAGAAGGACGCCGGAAGGACACGCTGGGGTCAGTACTTCCGTAGTTTAAAAGGGAGTCGTTCCGGGGACAAGTCGGACATGCTGAAAGATTCAGGGGATAAAAGTGACTCTGAATCGGGATTTAATCATAGTAAGTGACTTTTGTTGTTGGAAAAATCTATAAATATGACAAGTGCTTGTGAGCAGGCAAATAGAGTGGAACATTTTCTACTGACATTTCTCTACGAGTCCTCGCGAGTTGAAGGTAAACAAACTGGTTACTTAAGAGGAATGGAATTATTAGTGGAAATGAGATGGATTGATAAAATGTCAATTTAGAATGGGGTATGTTGATAGATTTCTTGCAAACGATATGTGAATATTCTGAAGTCAAAAGGGCTTGAAGAATTGGGGTTTCCCTATTCATCATTGCATTTAGAGGAAAGTCTTTGGGGATTGTGGATAAAGTGAGCAAATAATCGTTCCGGGGATTCGCATCAATTTGTTAATAGATTCTCCCAATTATTACGATTCGGGATTGAATAAATGGGTTCTGTTTTCAGAAACAAGTCTAAGTATTTAGTAGCTCAAACTGGCCAGATTTTGTTCATTTAGATTTAAACATGGCTTTAGCTTTTAGAGAGAGAAAAGTGGGGTAGAGTTTATGGGAGAAAATGCAAACAGTATTTTATACCCCGCATGGGTAATGGGACACTAATGTTGAATAAGAAGTGGCGGTTATGAGTGAATCCCTTGAATTATTCATAAGACTGAGTAGAAAATAAGAATGAATGGAGAATGAGATGAGATATGATAGGGAGGAAAAGCGACAAGCTGCGTGTTACTGAGCAAGAGAACCCCTCTTTCTAATTTAGGGTTATGTTGGGAGCTTTCACTTTCAATTTTATGACTACCTCTACTTGTCGCATTTGTCATATGAATTTTTCTTTTCTAAAATATACTCGGCTTTCTCTTATGTAAAATGATACAAGAGAATTTAAAATCCACATTGTCCTTAGGTGATCTGAGTAGTAACGACGGATTCGTGGATATGCCGGAAATAGGAGGACCTCAGACGCCTGGAACGTATGCCGGGTCCGGCTCCCCTTATGCGGTTGGTAGTCATGATGCAAGCGGTGGTGGAGGGAGTGGAGGAGGGTCTATTCATCACTTCCCTCATTTTACTCCAGATGGGATCCCCGTCTATCCTCCTCTAAGTAAGTTAGGCAATTAATGTTTAATTAACGATTCTCATTATTTGAAAGACGAGAAAACTAATCTTTAAATTTGAAGGTGGCAGCGGAGGTGGTAATCCAGTGCTTTCATCATCCCCAGTGGGAGCAGGCGGTGATATCGGGCCCGTACCAAACCATCCAAATGGACCGTATCAAGAGTATCCTCCATCACCAGCTTCATGGCTTAGCGATGTAGACTCGAATGCGAATAATCCGCAGTATTGACATTCGTCCAATCGACGGAAAGTAGTGAAAGCAAGAAGTAAATAGCTTAGCATTTAACTCTACTTGTTAATTTATTGTGACATGACATTGTACATTGTACCCAGAATGAAATGAGCTGTTAATTTAGTATTTCTTAAAGTCAGCAACTGATCTTAATCTGATCTCTGAGTTATTGTTCTAGTCACTCGGTCTCGGTCCAAATCGAATAGTCCTCTGTTTAAATAAAATTAGGTTCAAATGGTATGTAAAGTTAACTAAACTTGGCTAACCAAGTCTACAGCAAATCTCCAAAGATAGTTTACGCAGGCTACAATCGTTTTGTAAAAAGAGTTGTGCAAAAGCATAAACATTTTAGGTTTTGTGACAAATTTATTGTAACTGCATAGTTCTAATTTGCGGGATACGCAATCTAAATGCACAACAAAGTTAAATCGATAAGTATGTATAATTGTAATTGATAGCT
>JAHZMU010000191.1:0-15542 GCA_027743725.1 Rambutsinella grinnellia | reverse complement strand
AGGAAATTAGATGTTTGAGAGGGAAGAAATTGTTATGATTGTAGAGGGGTAAAGTTTTGAACTGTTACTTCCTGATTCGAATAATTCTGTGAATTGGGGAAGGGGCGGGTGCGAGATGGGATGGAGGGAAAAAAATTCTAGCAATAAACTCAAATAAGTCTTGACATTCATCTCCTTTTGTCACCAGATATTAAGATGGAAGTAGCTTATTTGGGAATATTTTTCGGAGATATAAAATGAATTTGGGATGAGGTGGCATTGCATAAAAAACCATCTGTGTAAAAAATAGCAGATTAGAGAAGGGAAAAGTAGCATTCCTTTTACGAATTGGGAAGAGAATTAAAAGTAATCATTATCTTAATTGCTTGGCTTACCACAGTTTGGAATTTCATTAAGAGTCTTTCCGTCACTTTGACATGCGTTATTTCTTTAGTGTTTTTACTCGATCACTATCTAGCGAGTTTAAGATAGCGAGAAAAACTGACAGTTGTTCGCCGCTATTACTCTGGTGCGTGTGGTTTGACACAAATTCCCTAATTCCCACATGCACTCGAAGTTCGAAGGAGAAAGTGGCCAAAGTTTTCGTAAAGTTATTGGAGTATCAGCTTTTGGAGCTGAAATTTCTCTCGCATATAAACTGAGCGAATTGCATTTTCTACTTTTCTTTACATGAGAAAACGAGATGAAACTAAATGATTTGTACATAAACCCATTATATTTTTTTCTCTCCACAGATGGAAAGGAAATCGGAGTGCCCCAGACGGATGACGGCTTCTTAAATTTTACTGTAGTGACTAGGAACCATACTGGATGGTATAAATGCATCTCGCACCATCCACTGGGAAAGTTCTCTTCGGTTGGGTATTACCTTACTGTTCGATGTGAGTTGTTTTATTCTTAAGATAAAAGAATTGGGGAGTGAATGACCAGCTTATTGGATATTTGCTATTTTCAGTCGAACCCTCCATTCGTCCACCAACCACCTCCAAGAGTAGAGGCAAGTTTGGGTGATAAGCTTCACATGAAATGCGAAGCGGATGGGAAACCAAGTCCGGCTTTGTGCTGGAGTCGGATCGGATACGGAGGTTCTCTAACGACAGTTGGGTCAGGACAGGACCTCATCTTAGATAAGATATTATATCAAGAAGCGGGGAATTATCGGTGCGTTGCGCAAAATAGAGTTGGACTGGAGGAGAGAAGAGTGCAAACGCATGATGTCCTTGTAGTTGTGACAGGTACTTTATTTATTTTAAATAATATTCATTTTTTACCGGAATAGGAATAAGCAGAATAGCCATAGTTTTGATAATTATTCGCATTCGAATTCGACCAAGAAGGGACAAAGCCGAAACTATTTTGCTTTTTGGCTCGGTTAGCTTCTGGATTGATCAGTCTTTTGGGCGGCGATGGCGGTCTAGGCGGAGCAGGTGGTTTGGGCGGAGCCGGTGGTTTAGGCGGGGCCGGTGGTTTGGGCGGTGGTGATTTCTAAAAATTAAATTGGTCATTCAGTTCCGCATCAATTTTTGAGTAATGATATCATACCTTCGGAGCAGGAGTTGTCTTTTGCGTAGGAGCAGCTGGCCCACACGCTGTAAAGTGAAATAGTAATATAATGACAAGCGTCATTATACCTAGATCGAGCTTCATTATGTTTCTTGAATAGCTGAAGGTAAATAGCTTTTAATAGCACTATAAACAAAAGAGTAGAGAATGGGACGCAATATACATTGACGCGCGTATCGTTTAACGTTCACCAATTCAGATTCAGTCAAAGTATTTAATCCTCGCATCTACACCAAAGACATGCGTTGGTGAAGTTGACGTGCATTATTCTCATAAAAATATGGAGATGAATAGTTTGGCTAAAATATACGCAATTTAACGCAATTGCAATAAGCTTATCCATCGACAAGTGAACAGAAATCTGAGAATCAGTCAGATCTTGCCGGGATTTTATATAAAAGCTCACAAGATGTTCCATTCTCATCCCCAACCAGCCCCAACTTGATCGTCCCTTTGGGATCCAAGTTTTCGCTCCCCATTTCCCAGCTCTCTACGGACTCGCATTTTATTTCCTACCAGTAAAACAATAGTTTTGTCAAGTAGAGAAAACATTTCTACCGTCCAAAGTTTCCCCTAAATTTAATATGATACAATGTGAGTCAGAAGGGAAAAGGGAGTGAACTCGCCACCTTTTTTCTATACCACACAAGTTGTGATTTTTCCCCAGAAAGAATGCACCGAAAAGCTAAAAATAAGTCACAACTTGGGAAAAACTTTCCTAGAAATTGTTTCAAGTGTGTTGTTTTACACGCGTTTCTCTCATGAATTACCTTGTACATATTTATGTCAATAAATGCAGACGTGTTTTGCATGACCATCTGATACACTCTGAAAAAGTTTTTGTGGTTGCTTTTAGCTCTCATTTTCACCCCGCGTGTGTATTTCTAGAGAAAATATTCACTTTCTTTTCTCAAGCTGTTGTTGATGCTGATGCATAACAGGTTTCTTCCAATTTCCAACATGCCAAGTAACACGATCACCTTTTCATCCATTCTAATATATTATTTATGCTTTTATGAAGAAGGAATCCTGTCCTGATTTCCATATGTTGAGAAGCCAATAAATAATTCGAGAGAATAATGTTTACAGTCCATCATGTTTCCTCAACTTTTCTCCCGGTTGTATCTGAGTCAAGTCAAGAGATGAAAAATGAACTTGGGAATATGCAGTAGATGTTTGGAATATTAGTTTCTATTGTATTCTCAAGCTAAATGTAATATGACCCGAGGACAGGGAAAGGACCTAGATAGTAGAGAAATGGGTTGACTCTGAGTCAGAGTTTCTGACTTGATTTATTTCAAGAGAGAAAGTCTCATCAGGAGAAAGTTCAATGGACTAGTCCAAGTAATAATAATTAATAAGGCATTTTAGACAATGGGAGTAGGCGAAGCGGAATCAATTTTGTCCCTTGTTCCATGACGCGCAGGGACTTTAAAAATAAATGGTGGTGGAAAGACTACGTAGAACTGTAGCTTTTCTACTATAATATCAAGAAAATGATGGGGGAAAGGTCGATCGAGTTGAATTGTCACAGTAGCTTGTGCACAGTATGGGATTGAAAATGTATCGTGATCACAGTTTTTTAATGTATAAAAATGATTGCTTTTCGTTCCAGGACGTCCAGTCGTCTACCCTACGAATAGGACAATAATGGGCTTTGCTGGACAACCATTGTCCTTGTCTGTAGAGGCTTGTGCCAATCCAGGGCCTGATAAAGCGTTTTGGATATTCGGGAGTGTGGCCCTCCGACCTGGATCTAGACACCGGAACAAATATGTCGCTCAGAAGCTCTCGGTAAGTGGCTCCGGGAGTAAAATACCATTTTATTTTCCAATTCTCCCTCGCCTTTTCACTCTTTATAGTTTACACACTTTTCCACTCATTTCCATACATCTCCTTCTATTCAAGTCATCAGTCAAAGGGAGAAGTTCATAAGTCATGATGATCGCCCTCTCTCTATGGAACAGCTCCATGAGCTCCCATACATTACAAGTCTTAAATGGATAGCTCGTAATGGACTAGTTTTTTCCACTCTGTTTTATAGCAATTAAAGCATTTCATCACGTTCCATGTTCTCTGTCTCTCGGTGTGAAAGTGACATATATTATTCCACTTTATTTTCTCCTCTCTCTGTTTTCCTAAAAGGTTTGCTCGAGTTATGTTCGGTTTGTCCTCGCGGTTTTCAAAATGCTGACAGTTATTTAATGTGGATTTTAACACTTTCTATATCCCTTTTAATGGGTTAAAAATGTTTTGCGTTCAAAACCGAAAATTATAAATATTCATTCACATAACAGAGACTTTTTTTATCCATTTCATCCATGTCGTCGATCAATCACCTTTCCCTCAATCCCTAAGATGGTGTCTTTGATAAGCTCTTGAACAATAAAACATCGTGAAAGTCTCTGTGATAAATAATAGGAGAAAGGAAAATGGAATGCGTGTGCATCTCCCTCTCTCTTTGTCTCCTTTTATACAGCTAATCCGATTAGTTCATAGGAGGATGGGCTTTTAGTCATCTCAATACAGGGAAAGACGCTTTTCCTCTAAAGAAAGGAAATGGCAAACCTGTGATCCCTTTATGCTCACGCAGTAATGGCAGTTGTCAGCTTAAAAGACATTAGGCGATGGAAAAAGGCTGAGTATAACAATGCTCTAATATTGCATGGTTGACGGAAGGAAGGAAGCAATATTAGATGTTAAATAAAAGCCTAGAAGAGAAAATGGTATTCAACATGATTATCATTAAGGCGATATATCTTATTAACTCGCTATTCTTCTCCTATCATGAGAACTCCTAGCAAATTGCTGATGCTTTTAAGCCAATTCGTACAAGTGCATTTGTTATATTAAAGGAGTATAAAAGAGTTTGCTAAAAGGGTATAGTATAAAAAAGAGACAATAGAAAATTCCTGCATTACTGTAAAAGCGGGTGTGTAAGCTGAGTGTCCTTGTATAGTCTATTTTTAGAGTTGCGTGCGGCAAAGGAAAGGGTGGAATGTGTCTGTAATGAGATGTTGATGACAATGAAGCGGTGAGCTGAAAATGAGGTTTATCGACAGATAGTTTGGAGAGGAGGTGAGATGGGTTGATTTTCTTCTAGGAAGCGATTACATTGAAATTGTCATTAACAAATTTGGGGTTAATGACCATCATGAGTTAAAAGTTCGATTGGTAAACTTAAATGGGGTAGTAATTTGATGTTTTTTGCAAAATAAGTTCTTTCTTTATTTTACATCTTAACAATTCCGTTTGAAATGGAAAGAGTCAAAGGGACTAACACTTTGCCTACTTTCGGATGCAAATAAATGCGGATCCTTGTCCAAAAACGAACCGCAAATGATGTGGGTGTGGTGGGACTGTGAGCCCATTGGTTTTAATCAAGTGCGGTCCCGTCACTCGCACTACTAGCTTGGATCTCACTCACTCAAGCTTTTCTCTCTGACCTAAGAATCCCTTTCCTATGCAAATAGAGAGAGGCTATTCAAAGCGTGAAGATTTGAGAAAAGACCCTCCCCAGCTCCCTTTTCCTTTGTCATTTGCTCCATAATCCCATGGTAGTACTCTATTAGTGTGGAATAAAATGAAGGATCCCAATCCCCAAATTTTCTTCAGTATTCAGCTATTACCACTACTCTAGAATAATTCCAAGCAGTGAAGCGAAAAGGCAACTTTTATCAGCCAATGATCTCCTGCGGTATTACATATTTTAAGCTTTCCATTTCAAAAAGTCATGTTCCAAAGAGCTCCTAATATTTAATGCGAGAGATATAGT
Organism: Rambutsinella grinnellia; assembly: GCA_027743725.1. NCBI lineage: Eukaryota > Metazoa > Arthropoda > Collembola > Entomobryomorpha > Entomobryidae > Rambutsinella > Rambutsinella grinnellia. The sequence goes on along the minus strand of JAHZMU010000191.1, from coordinate 10,204 downwards.
TTTATATAAGATGGTGGGCTGAAGTAGGCAAAATACGAGCTTGTCTTCTTCTCTCTCTGGTTAGTCAACTGGCTTTTTCTAGGATGAAATGGCTACGTTATCTGTGTCATAGAACAGAAGGGTTTATTACTGATTGTGAGGGAATTTGCATAATGCGTAGCTGGAAAATAGTTTAGTTTGGAGATAAGTAGAGTGGGGAAATGGGAGATTTTAAAATATTTTTGAAAAAATTTAAACAAAACCAACAAAGAAAGAAGACAAGAAATCTACATTGCAATTGGTCCAGCTTTAGTAAAAATTGAACTTGAGCGGTAGTTTTGTCTGACAAAAGTAGAGAAAGCTTCCATTTCTTAAATTTCTTTTGGATTATTTATCCATTTTTATTGACACGATGCATTTCTCTTGATGTGTGTTGGCTGCACTCATATTCAAAATATTTCTAACTCTTCAGAGCCGTTCAGACACGAGATGAAAGAGATATTAGAAATTGTATGGACAGAGATGGAAAACGACAGTTGAAGTTGAAGGTTAGGAATTCTAGCTTTTTACACGAAGGAAAAAAAAGCATTCTCGTGATCTTGGATTGACTAGGATGTTTAATGTAACTCGACATGTGTGTGTTCAGATGTAAAAGGAATTGTGGTTCTCCCACCATCATCCTATTGTTCCTTCGGATTTTGTTGAAGAATCGTGAGCTGACTTGCAATCGAATCTCATCAAAGGAAAAAATGGGAAGTGAGATGGAAGCATGGAAGGATTCAGGAGAAGAAAAAATCAGAAAGGGTAAAACGGAATGGTTACTGGCATGGGATGTAAGAAACGCCTTAAATCGAACAAAAGGATTATTGCCTTCTGATATTTATTTTCTCGAGGAAAAATAAATGAGGAAATCAACCAAGGAAATAAATAGTATTGGGGAAAGCAGTGAAGAGTTGAATATCTAAAGAGAAAGTCTACCAAGAGGGTGATGTCTTGGAAGGTAAAAATAATATCTCTTAGATGAGCAGGTGAATTCTTCTCACTCCTTCCAACATATCAACACCCATTTATTCTAAATCAGTTATAAATTCTCCGCTCTATTTCCTCCCCAACGACATTCTCTCTTTAGAGAGAAATTATTTTTGAAATAAAAACATTCGAGTAAAAGTCATTAAATCGCTTCCTCAAATGATCGTGCCGAGTTTCTTAATGTTAAAGTTAAATGAAAAATCTACCGGTTTACATACAAATGTCCTAGCAGGTTATGAACTTACGGAAACAAAACGGAGGAGACCATTAGCTTGTATAATTTTCACTATTTCATGAGTCACATCAAGACTGTGTGTGGATGGTAATTAAGATATGGATCTTGTAGAGAGGGGGACTACCCATCTCATTAGTGTGCCACGGGAGTCGTCTCAAATAATGAGAGTTTTCTCCTCTCTTTGCATTTTAATATTAGTGATCTTTTCAGCATTAGTTGTGGCTAAAAGAGAACAAACAAAACGTTGGGATGAGAATTGTAATAAAATTTTAGTTGTACTTTGAGCCCTGCTTATGCACTCAAAATTATTCTGATGAAAGCATCATCTTATTCTCTTCTCTAGAATAACTGAAATAATTTCTTGGAAGATGGTTGAAATTTAAAATTAACTTTCTCTCCGCATCTCATTTGCATGGATAAAGGGGAAAAATTAAAGCATTGATGATCTCTCTCCTATCATTTCTCTTTATTTAAAAGTAGAGCAAGAAAACAAATAAGGTGGGGTGTTCCTTAGGCCCTTGGAGGACATTAAAATTGCAATTTCTCTCAGAGCCTTTTCCTCCTAGCTAATCTACATGTTGACGACGGTTTAGATTGGAGGAAAAGATGCAAAAATGATGTCTTCCTCCCAAGACAATGGAATTTGCTAATAATAATGAAAAAAGTAAGAGAATTGAAGACAAGCCATTTACATCCGGTTTCGAGGTACGTCTAGAATCTCCTGTGGTGTTCTCACGCGCAGCCATCAAGGAATGTTTTTGGAGAAAGTGGGGAACTTTTAGAGATGGAAATGTGTTCATTAAAATTTGAGGAGAATACAAAACCTTCAAGGGAAGGGCGAGGCAATAGGATTGAATGAGGTTTTCATTGTGCTCACTACATTCTCTTCAAGCAACATGTTGGAGCTGTTTCGCGAAAGGGAAATGCGAATTTCATCTCGTTCATAATGCACAATACGGTTATTGTGGTTTTTGGGTTTGCGAAAAGCTCAGTCTAGAGTCTGGGAACGTTTCGTAGCTGAGGAGAGATAAGTAGATGGCCATGTATATTTTAAGTGTACCTTTTCCTCATTCCCATTTCCTTTCTCTGATGAGAGTAAGAGATGAACTGTTTACTGCAAAAGTACTTGAGATTTCTAGTGGCAATTTCACAGCCTCTTTCTACAGAAAGGGAGTGGGCTAATAGAAAAGAAATTGGTGGGAGAGTTACTATGTGTTAGAGCTGTGGAGCTACAAACTCTTTGCGGAACTGTAACAAAAAGTGCAGACACATTATGGGCTAGCCTCAACTTGATTTGTTGAAGAGAAAGAAACCAATTTGCAATTTTAGGTGACCTTTCCATTTCGGATGAGTTATGAATGCACTTGCGCTGCAACAATTCAAGTAGCTTTAAGGACTTGGTGAGTAGATGGAGGAAACGCTTGATTTTTAAATCTTTTAATGAGAAATGCTAAACTTTAGTCCTGATTTAAAAAATTGCGACTAAAACTTGGAATAATATTGACTAGATCCAGTTGCTTGTTTGTTGTTTTTGTTTTCACACTTGCAAAACAAAATGTAAATTGTACATTTTAAGGAAATTCAATGCAGTTGTTTAAATTTACCTGTCCATCTCCGCATGCAATATTGCCCACCCAATATTTCACAAATATTTAAAGCAAACAATATAGGCTCATCCTCTTATCTTAAAATATGGTTAGCGTGGCCCAGCATAAATTTACAGATTTAAGTAGAGCTGCACACTCCTAAATTATCGTACGTGAAAGCTTTAGTTGACTTTCCCTTGTTTTGCTAAATAGCAAGTTCCGTTTTATATCATTTTTTTTTACTAAATGGATACTGCAAGGCTTGTCATAGCCGTGCGATTGCAAATAAATAGCTGTATTATTGTCTTCAGCTGAAAAACCCAAGAGGAAATGCAACTTGGCTAAAGAAAATTAGCATTTAGCATTCAAACTGTAACTTTACCATTTACTGGTATTTATATCTTGGCTGAAAAGTAGAAAAATCCACAAGGGTCCCAGCTCATATTCCAACAAATAGTATTCAACTATTCAATGCATGTGGAAAACGGATAAGATGTTCGTGCATGACTGGTTTAGAAAGCGATTTATTTTTACGCATTTTAAAAAACTTCGAATATTTTAAATGCAAAACAAGACTTGCAAGGAAGTATTCAAATAATGAGCATCTTTTTTAGAAGCGGATATTAAAATCCTTTTCATCCAGTTTAAAGAGGCCGTTTAAAATCTTATAAATTCTGTTTGAAATTGAGATTCGCAAAGGTTAAAGTGAAAGTCAAGTTGAGTATTAAAAGTTTTTAAAGAGTTTTTGATACGCTGCGTATTTTACTACAATTTTCTGTATTTAATATTTTTCATATTGAGAGATATCAAGCGAAGATAAGTAATCACAACGGGGGATAAAGTAGGCTTTGAGTTTGAGAGAAGTTTTTAGAATTTTTAATTAAAATTTACTCTGAAGAAACAAGTTTAGCTTTCGCTCATCTTTTAAAGTTAAAACAATATTGTTTTCATTAGTTTGAGAAATTAGTCAAGCTTTAAATTTTGAATTTGCTAAATCAGTTTTTATAGAACGAGTTCGCAGAGATAGAAATGCCATTCGTCACAACCCACTTTTTCTACAATTCTTTTGTAGGCTTCTCCAACTTTTTTGTTATTTGGATGTTGAACATAGCTTTTCACTCTTTCCAACGTGTTCAAACAAGCCTTCATCAACAACCCAGTAGGTTTCTTCGTAATCGTAGAGGAAGTCAACAGCGGTTAGGTCAACTTTCCCGTATTCTACAGAGCTTCTGATCATTTGGCGATCGGGGTCGCCGCAAATGCGGCTTCCGAATGTTTGCTGAGAAAAATAGCTTATTTAATAAATTTAGGAAAGAATTTAAAAGTTTTAAAGCAAATACTTTATAAGTACTCCTCCAGAAACCGGATCCTTTATATCCAAACTCGATAATTGCTGTGCGTTCCAAGCCCAAACTGAAGTCGTGGGCCCATTCCCGTTCGAAATCGCAAGCTCCTGAAAATTACCCATTTTAATCAGAATTTTTGGTAAATAATTAAACATTACTTGCACTATCTTCCTCTTTATGTTGACATATTGTCCCGATTTTATTATTGCAATTGGAAGGGACCAACATGTAATACATCCAGTTACAATGGATCTCTCCACATCTAGTCTCACTAACTGATTCATAGCTCCAAGCGTAACTGACGCAAAAGAGCTCGTCTTTCTTCCCAGGTACGGAATTTGACTTTCGTCCTTTCTGAACAATCTTATCATTCTTATTACGAAAGTCTTCAGAGTCTGCGTGATACTTGTAACTCGTCCAGAAATGATATGTCGACAAAACTAAATCAACTTATTAAATTCAGTTTAAAATTGATTAATCACATTTCTACCTGATCCCCACATCTTCAAGTAAGGAATTAAGCAATCGTCATCAACCACAGGCGAGTATAGCTCAAGGCCATAATCCTCACAATATTTTTGAGCAGATGCAAAATCTCTCTGTTAAGTATTCCACATTAATTTAAAGATTTTAACCAAAAGTAGTTAAAATACCGGTTTCCAATTGACAATAAATTTGCGATTTGCAAATATCCAGTTACCTTCCGTGAAGTAATAGTCTTTGTCTAATAAGAGCATAATTTATTTATTTTTATCTTAAAAATAGTTAGTTAATTACCTTCAGTTATAACTTGAGGATTTCTAGACCCTCTTTGGCCACACCCATCATTTTCACAAAGGACTCTTCTGTGCTTGGCTCTATTACAAGGTTTTTCAGACCAACTGGGTTGCCAGCCCCTGAAAGATTTTAGACCCGTTTATGTTACTATTTATTCAAATGTTGAATTTATTTGAAATAGATTTGTGTTCCTTTGTAGTTTTACATATTCGGATTATTCTTAAAAGGTAACGAAAAAGCCAAGCACGTTTCCTTCATCTTTTTCGCCTCCGACTTGTTCAAACTCTGCATTCCATTCCCAATCGGATAAGGTTGCTGGTAGTGAAAATTGGTATACTCAACATCCTTACTTGATTCCACCCATTGATAACCCTTCTTGCTCTTGTCATACTTTCCTCCAATCCAATCTAATTAAAATATTTTAAAATCCTTCCACAACTATTTCTCTTAAGCCTTACAAACGGTCTCCTTCAGATTAAACTTTCTCGCGACATCCACCATGTTCTTTGCTACAATAGCGTTTGTCGTAATCTTATCAAGTCCCTGAGCCATTTTAGTACTAGTTGATAAGCTAGCGCATGCATCTCCTGCTTTGAACCAATCAGTATCTAATTTACGACTGGGCTTTCCAGCCTTGTCGTAAATATAAAATCGGGTTTTGCCCAATCGGTGAAAAGCTTCAGTATCCTTTGGACAGTAGTCTGGACATAAAAACCTCAAATTAAAAACTAATTCCACAAAACAATTTTTAAAAATTACCAGAAATAACCGCTCTCAAACCGCTTGCTACGAACAAGATTAAAATTGCTACAAATTGGCCCATCTCTTAAATGTTTCGTAATTTCTTTCATTAACTATTCCATTATTGCCCTTNACCGCTCTCAAACCGCTTGCTACGAACAAGATTAAAATTGCTACAAATTGGCCCATCTCTTAAATGTTTCGTAATTTCTTTCATTAACTATTCCATTATTGCCCTTAAAGGCAATTTGCCTCAAATATCTACTAAAAAAAACTTTTCTTAAAAACTCATTCAATTCCCAATAAAAACTTTTCAACCAATTCCAACTTATAAATAGCTTGTTTGAATCAATTTCTTAAAAAGTTTAACAATTCGAGGCTATCCAAGTTTCAATTGCCATTTTGTTTTTTTTCACTCTATATATAAACTATTTTACAATAATGAATTGTCTCTGTAAGTATTGACCCATTTTGTTTTGCAGACATTATAAAAGCATTTAAGAAAAGTTTCCACTTCATCAACTCACAAATGAAATGGGATGAAGGATTGAGCGAAAACAATGGGATAGTTTTCTAAAGAATAATTAAAAACTTTTCTTGTTTCCTCTTCTCTCTTCCTGGCATACTTTTTGCATAGTAATTGCTCACCCCCCGATGTGAACTAGATGGGAGAGTAAAATTAGAGTTCATCCAGAGAAAACTCTTAAATGTTTAAAGAATACTAGTGTGATTGGGTTGTGACAAGCTCTTATCTATCGATATCATTCTGGAAACTTTTTTTCTGGAGCGATAATGAAAAGTTTTCTTACAAGAGGGTCTGCTGTTGTTGTGTGAATTTTCTTGTTCAAAAAGCTCCCCGTTTTTTCCAGTAATCCAAGTGCGACTCTCGGGGACATATATACAATCAGTTTTTAAGAGTTTGTTTTGGACAGGCGAACATTGACTCGTTTTCGTAATAGATGACGGAAAAGGAATTTCCCTTCATTCATCCCATTTATTCCCAATCCTTTTTCACTTTCTCCATTTCTCTTTCATCTTCGGCTCCTCTTTCGCGAAGAGAGGACAAACTATTTTAGTTTTTTTTAAAGAAAGCCGATCCTTCTTTTGCTCTGTGTGAGAATGAAAATTGGGATGGGCATTGTTCCAAAAAGTTTTTCCTTCTCAACTGCTTTTTCGCAAAAGTGGAGGAGCGAAAAAGGAGTAGGAAATCAAACCACTGTTGGATTACTCTGTCGTAGAAGCTAAAGAAGATCTTTTGTCTGTGTTTAGCGAAAAAAAAAGTTGGAGAAAGTGGAGAGGACGAGAAGGTGATGGTTTCGCATGGAACAAGAGTTCTCTCTCTTGCTTTGTTCTAACTGTTGTTTCTGGTCGGGTGTGTTGGAAATAGTGCCAACTTCCTTCTTGGGTTGCATGCATTATCTGAATGGGATAGAGCCAACAATAGGAGCTCTCGAGAGACAGAAATGGCAGATTGGAACAATGTGGTTTCATGACTTGGTTAGGAAAAGTCCTACGAAAGTATCGGAAATAGTTTGAGAAGAGACTCTTGAGTGGATTGAATTTTTAGTTTAGAAGCTAATATTTTATATTTCTTTCATTTCAGGCCAGCGACCGAGCCACAGATTGTTACTTGGCTGTTCCTTACAATCCTCAGCGTTTCCGAAGATGATGCTGGAGAATACATGTTTTTCGTCAAGAATGCCAAAGGCGTCCATGAAGGGACTATTCAGTTGAATATCACGCAAGCTAGTAGTTACTCCGTGTCTGGAGTCAGCTCCGTATCAAGAGCTTATGGTGACTCTCATCATGTGTCTGAAGAATCTAGTTCGGCTGCGAGTTTCAAAAATAACCTTTTAATATTGCCAATTATTTTGGTTAGTTTTACTAGTATTTTATATTCGATGTCATCATTAGTCCTACCTAGTTATAATCAACCTTCATCTGTTAGAAGATAAATTATTTTAGAGTATAATTAGATCAAAGCTATCCCTTCCGTCGTCCCCAGAGAATATAAACTTACGCTTAACTTTCAACCATCAACGTGTACTCGTATGATTGATTGTAAAAAAGGTATTGAAGGAAATCCTTATAAATTAATCGATCCGAACTCATTTGAACCATGTCAAGCTCGAATCACGGTTAACGCTTGACTTGAGAAGACCAACTGATTGAAGCCAGTCTAATGATAGCCACATAACAAGTTTAAGAAGCTTGGAAAGATGGTGAAAAGAAATCTTGAAAGATCATAGATCCCTGACTATCCCATCTTGGTCTTGGGAACTCTATCTCTGAAAGAGATGAAAAGTGAAAGCTTCCAACTTTCTCTCAAACGAATAATGTAAATAGTTAGTGAAACAGAATATCAGAGACTGATTCGCAATAAAAGTTTGTGTACTTTTTCTCTGCACGAGAAAATTATAAGCATTTACGAGCTGTGGAGCTATAACGGAAGAGAGGAAAAGAATCGAGTGGAAAACGGGGAAACGATCTCTTCACCATGGATGAGCGGTTGCTGGTCTATCTGTCTTGGTACACCTGCCCGTCAACAGCATTTGTGAAAGGAGCAAAAGAAAAACTCTTCAACTGCAATAATAATATTCGAATCCAACAACCCATGAATATAATACGAGCAGCTGTTCCGTTTCCGTTAAAAAAAGAATCAGTTTGGCACATCTTTTTAGAAACCTCAGTGGCCACATGACAAAGAGGGATGCTGGATGCAATGAACATTCTCATAAATAAGTGGTTGTAGGCATATCTGAGCAGAAAAACTAAAGATTGAACGTTTTGCCACTATTTTCATATATAAACAGAGAAAGTCCAAAAGGCCAAAGAGAGAGAAAGTCCCTGTTGGCCTTATTTTTTCTTGGCTCATGGCTCACTACCCTCTGGACCTGCAGGATGTGGACTGTGTGACTAGAGAAAACTTTTTTCTCTTCCTAGTTCAAGTTGACACATGATAAATAATGCCGAGTCGAACTCTCCAATACGAGTATAATTTTTCTATTTAGTCCACACTAATATCTAGGCCGGGAGAGAGCTGGACACTGAAATATTATTAATGGTTGTACTCAACGCGAGTAAACAGCTATGGCCACAACGTGTTGTCGGTCCGTGTGTGGTATGACTTTGAGAGTTATTAGGAGTACATGACGATCCCCAGTATAAAAATTACAGAAAGGCAAGGACCTGAAAACTTTTAGGAAGTGGTGGAGTGGATTTGACAACCTTCAAATAGTTAGGAAGAATCGATGTTTTATACGAGAGAAATGGAGTAGTGTAAAGAGTAAAATAATTTGATGAGTTGAAGAAAAATTGGTACTTTAATAGATTAAATAGTTTAGGAGTTAATTTTAGGAACAAGTAATTTTTAATGTGTAAAAATTAATGAATTGGTAGCGGCTATGAACGAAGTTCAATCTTCTGCCATTTCCAGCGGATTTAATCTCATTATAAAAATATCGACTATGAAGCTTGTAATTTCTGAAAAAATAGTTAATTTTGAGTTTTTTCCTGTTTAAATCTCTAAATATTTTACCCATCATGTCCCACTTATCTCATAAACAAGTAATATCAAATTTCTAATTAGACGACGAGTCGTAATAAGCAATCGACAATGATGTTTAAGAGTTTAAGGCGAATGGTTAGATTTAAGATCGTTTTTAGACTTAAACTGTTTATTCGAGTAAGAGAGATGAATAAAGTTTAATAAAGAAATATCTTGTTTGATTTTGCGAAGAATAAACAAGCATTTGCATTCTTTCATATGAATACCACCTTCAAACGCGAATATAAACTGAGAAAATCAATATTTATGAAAAAAGGCATGATAAAAGGGAAATCTTTCTAACATCCATAGTCATATTGCATCATAAAGAAAAATGACTTTAGAGAGACAAGAAGGGAGAGACTTCCTCTACATTTTCCCCGAGTTGCAGTTATCACGCTGTGAAATCCCATTTATTCTTCCATTCTATTCTCTAGAACGGAGTTGCATAACTCCGGTGAAAACTGTTTTGCAATAAATATAACCGGTTATCTCTGTTTTGTCAATGGAACTAGCTCATAAATTAATATGCGGGGGAAAAGAGGAAGAAGTAACCTAGTTTTTAGTTTAGAATGGGGATATTCATAGAGAGGGAGAAAGGACTAGTCCATTTCAGTAAAATGACTATACTTTTTTAAGGGGAGGTATGAGCCATTTCAAGAAGTAAAAGCACTCGAAAAACATTTTCTCTTGTCACTCAACACATCTTTTGTTCTCGAGTACTAAGCACTTCTTGTCCAGGCTTTTTCTAAGCTGATATCGACTTGGAACAAGCTTATATCATTTATGGCTTTAGCTTAAGCAAAAAAGCTTCTAATGCGCCATGATTGAATATACTCAATGTTGAAAAGGGAAGAGAGCTTCTCAAAAATATCAGTTCATGATAAGCTTCTGTCCAAAATATCCCATTTCCCCTAGAAAAAATGCTGAAGCCTAACTTTTCTGTGGAGTGACCCGACTCACA
>JAHZMU010000190.1:0-10159 GCA_027743725.1 Rambutsinella grinnellia | reverse complement strand
TGCCATTTGGAATGCAATTGAAGCTGATAGGAGCAATTATTGTATTTCTGACCATGCCATTCTGTCGTAATAATGAAGTGGGGTGCCCACTTAAATTCGCGTAAAAATTCCGAATCCAGAAACATTGACAGATTGTACTTAGCTTTTAATCATTCGAGAGTTGAATTTGATTAATGGCCTAAATAGATTTGCAACGTCGATTGGCTTGAAGGGAAGAATTTTCCCTCCTGTTCGTGTTTTATCTTTGGCAAATGACTTTATTGTGGTTGAACGGGTTACACCAGATGGGTGTTTTAATTCAGATGGACTGGATTACGTTAATCATTCTAGATACATATGCGATTTAGCTTTTTGCTGTATTTTGTTTTAGAAAACGTTTTTCAAGGCAGGGCAGTTTGTATTACACTTCGACATGCCATCGGTCGGTGTGAAGGAGTCAAGTAGGGTATTTTCTCCATCACTAGATTGGCTTTGTCCAACTCTGTTATTTATACTTTAAGCAAAATGCGCTAAAAATATTCCAAGCTTTAATGAAAATTGCTAAAATCAATGTTTATATTACAGGTACGATGGAAGTTGAACGGGAGGTTTTTGCACCCAGCAAACGAATCAGACATACGTGTGTCTGGAACATTACTGTCTGTGAAAGTGAGCAAAAACCGAGAGCGATATTTGCAGCAAGTAGGCGACTATCAGGTAAGAGCTAAATTATTGATGCTGATGGATTTATGTCAAAAATTATTAGTTTGCTGAAACGAAAGTAAAAAGTTTTGCAATATCGTCGAGAAAAAAATGTGTTAGATTATGGGGTATGGGGAACCTCAAAAGAAAGAACGCAGAACTGAGGAAACTTCTATTTATTCTGCACTCCCCGCTACTCTAGTAATTGTCGATTTATGATGGAAAGTGTTAATGGATTAACTTGAAAATTGCATGACTCTTGCAACAATTTTGGCGAATGTTTGTTTAGAGTTCAACCACGGGTGTCTGCGAGTTGTTTGGTTCAACACGAGCTTGAATCACGCGATTGATCGCTGAAGATATTTTAGCGACATGATCCGCTTCGTTTAGGCATGAGGAAATGTTTTTGTAGAGATGTTTTGCAATGTCGTGTTACAAACAATTCATTTTCTTTTCGACGGCCGAAATTTAAAATAAATAGACACGAATTATGGATTATGTTTTGGCAAAAATTTTCCTGATCTCCAACTTCATAACTTTCACAGGTTAATTGTTGACAAAGAATGATTTTAAAACGCTTTCATGTAGACTGTAGACCCTTAAATTAGTTAAGAAAGTAACTTGATACTCAATACCAGATATTTTCATGAACCCTTCACTCTTTTCTTTTTCGTAGTGTGTGGCAGAATTTGGAGCGGAAGCACTGACATCCATCCCTGCCCAATTAACTATCGCTCAGCTAGATCCGTTTCAACCACACACTAACAAGACGATGGAGGTTGTGGAGGGGAACACAGTGGCGATCTCATGTGACCCTCCATATAGTAATCCACCACCTGTCATTCAATTCTATAAGGATGGCAGATCTATTGAGCTCGANGTAGTGTGTGGCAGAATTTGGAGCGGAAGCACTGACATCCATCCCTGCCCAATTAACTATCGCTCAGCTAGATCCGTTTCAACCACACACTAACAAGACGATGGAGGTTGTGGAGGGGAACACAGTGGCGATCTCATGTGACCCTCCATATAGTAATCCACCACCTGTCATTCAATTCTATAAGGATGGCAGATCCATTGAGCTCGAGACAGGTAAGCAACAATTGGAAAGCCATATTAATTTTTAATGTAGTTCATACAACAAGCTTTATATAAGTTCAAGACAAAACCAAACTATAATTGAAAACATGATACATCATATCTCGAAGAAGAAAGTTTCTTCAAGAAACCCGACAAATGATGAGTGTTATTGTGTGGATTTTAATACTTTCCCAATCTCGGTCATGCAAAGGGCGACGAAGCTGCATGAAAGTCTTTGTGTGGCTATTTATGAAAGGTTATTACTACGGATTAGCAATTTTAACTAATCAATGTCAAGCGTAGAAAGATGGCTTATTAGAGATTAAAGGATTTTCTTTGAACTTTGACAATCAACAATTTTATTAGGAATAACTGAAGTTTAAAAGGAATTTTGTAGATAATTTGCAACAAGTTTAGATAGGCATAAATTTCTATTTTTAATTTAAAATCATTCTGTAAAAAGAGAAAAATGAATTGTCTAAACGATTGCAGTTGGTAGTCTAATATGTAGCGTAAGTCAAGCAGGTTGGTGAACAATCTAGTTTCTCTCGTCAGAGATAGTTACAATTACATCCTGTGTGTAATTAACGGGGGCAAAAAATCTGAACAGCATTCCATTCCAGGATAAAAGCTGCGCTGAGGATATGATTGTAGTACTTTAATTAATGTGTATTATATTCAAAGACTAAACAGAGGAAGAAATATTCAGATTTTATTTAAGGAGCACAACAATCATCTAACAATAAAACAACGTTTTATTTACCATTTCCGTTGATGTTATTAACAATTAGACCGACTTATTTACGAGCTGCTTATTTTTTAACAGACGTGATAAGCTAAAATATTTGCCTTTATCAAGATTCATTTTATCACAAATTGTTAATTATAAATTTTATTATTTTTTTAAAAGGAATAGCCGGAAATAGCTTGCTTACTGACTCGGGGATTCTTCACTTGTATAATGTTACCTCAGATGATACTGGAAGTTACTGGTGTTCCGTCACAAATCATATAACAACAGATACCTACGTAGCGGATTGGGTCACGCAGTTGATCGTGCGACCAAAGCCAAGTATGGCGAGAAGGGCACCCGAGTTTTTGGTGAAGCCAAAGAGCTATTATGTTATTCCTCAAGGTAAATTAAATTTTTATGGAAATTCTTATGCTTCCAACTTATTCGAATGGAATTATATTTTAATGTCTTTTTTGTAGATGGGAACGTTACACTTGAATGCGTAGCAAACGGCAACCCTCCTCCATACATAACTTGGAGAAAGCTTCGTGCGCCAGCGATGACGAATTATCAGTCGAACAAAGGTACTTTGCATTTGTTCAACGTGGGTATCTCTCAAGAAGGAGAATATATTTGTGAAGCGTACAACGGCGTGGGGGAGGCAATCACGACGCTTTCAACTATCGTTTTGAACAGTGAGTGCTTAATTTTTTTTAAACGTATTCATATTCTTGGTAACTTTTAGTTCTCTTCTGAGACTTTAAGAGAAAAATATTTTATTATGGCTTTTCATGCAAGTTTTATTGCTAGTAGATATATTTTACTCGCTTTCTTCACGCTTGATTTCGGTCAGGAAAACATGTCCCCTTCTTTTCTGTTGCATCTCATGGTCTGCTTATTTTAGTGCTAGTGCAATCACCTAAAGTAAAAATGTTGTTGATATTCAGCAATTAAAAGGCGTTGTGAAATGTGTTCTTGAAGGTATGCCCAACATTACAAAGGAGCCGATGAGTCTGATTGTCGAGGAAGGAGGTGAAGCTATTATTGATTGTGCTTCAGAGGGACTCCCCAAACCCAGAGTGTATTGGGTCTTTAACGGACAAAACGTTTATGACGATGGGAACGTCGAGATAACCGGTTAGTAACGCGCTATTCGATTGTAAAAATGTAGTGTAGAAAATTGGTGGATAATTTACATAGTTATCATACCATACCACACAGACTTACACAAGTTGAGACACATAAGGGTTTATTGCCATGCATAAAACTTCAAAAAATGATATATTTATTACAATTTTCCTTTACAGATTGGGGGCTGAGAATATTAAAAGTGGAGAAAAGGCACGCCGGATTGTTTCAGTGCTTTGCCACAAATCCAATGGGATCGGTAACGAGTCCTGCAGAACTAAAAGTGATGCCGAAGCAGATCACAGCGATGGCAGGTGATGGCACAGGTTGGTTTCAATAATTCTACCTGACTTTGTTATCCCTCCGACATTATTGTTATTTTTAATGATATGCATCGACAAAAGAGAAGGAGTAGTAAGCTGATGAGATCATATAAAAAAGCTAAACGAGTGTTGTTTATGGCGGATTTTTGTTGTTTGCAGTCATAAAGCCACCTGTGACTAGTGTTCTGCCGGTGACAGATCAGGAGAATCATGGGTACGCCAGTGTTCATCATCATAAAAATAACAAGTTTCACCGCGGAAAGCATAATAAGAGACGCAAGCATAAGAATCACGGTAAGTAGAAAACTTTGCAAATTCCACTTTAACCCATCCAAGTTTTATCTAGACAAAGGTCGGGAGAATGTCCCCATTTTGCGAGTTGATTTGTAAAAATTCCCTCTTTAATATTTGCAGACATGACTCCCCCTTCAAAACCAACCATTAACCGACTATCTGACGAATCTGTGATGATACGTTGGGAAGTGCCTCCAAATAGTGGATATCCAATACAATTCTTCAAGATACAATATAAGGAAGTTTCGAGAAAGAACTCCCGCTGGATGACAATTGACGATGATATTGCTCCACATATTAATAGCTACGAAGTTCGTGATTTGCGAGTTGGACATGCTTATCGGTAACTACTTTATTTGCAAGATTGTACACGGAAATTGTTTTGATTGCGTTTATTTTTCAGTAATTGATTTGATATGTTTGTGTTATGCAGTTTCCGAATTGCGGCTGTATATTCAAATAACGATAACAAGGTTGGACCAAACTCTGAGAAGTTTGTGTTGCAAAAGGATGCAACGATGAGGAGACCCATGCACGCTCCCATCATTACCAATGTCGTTCCCCATAACACGTCGGCGATTTTGCTGCGATGGAAAGTCATGAAAATGGAGACAAGTGGCTTAGATGGCTACTTCATTTACTACAGAGAGGCTACTAGCGCGGGCGACTATTCTAAAGTAACCGTGCTTGGAAAAGAGACTGAATCACATTATATTGGACACTTGAAAGCTGGAACCGCTTATGACATCAAGATACAATCGTTTAATCGTGCGGGCGCATCAAATTTCAGTTCAATTATTGCAGCAAAAACGACAGGTAAAACCTAAGATTTATAAAATATATAGCCAATCTTCTAAATATATATTGATGATAATGAGATTTAACCCGTTTTATCATTATTAACAGGAACTGCGACAACCGAAAGACCAGACTATGATAATGGAAGACATCGAGAAGATGAAATTATCGTTCCAGACGAGCCTCCTCCAGCCAATGAGCACTTGTACTTACTAATAGGTTGCTTATTTGTTGGATTTTGGATATTTATTTGTCTTGGATGTGCAGTTTGCTATCGCTGCAAACAAAAGCGAGGTGAGCAAACGCTTTTAATCATACAGTTATATGTTAACTAAAGCAATATTTTAACTGTAAGTCATTCATTCTTATAGCCGACGATGAAGCAAAATATCCCTGCGATATCCAATTGGATCTTGAAAATAAAAGTATAACAAACGGACATGTTGGAATGAATGGGCACATCCACGGTCTGAATGGTTATATTCCAACAATTACCTCGCAATTAGATGAGAAGGAAACTTCTTTTGTAGAGCGCCATAATAATAACCGCCCCATCTCCCCATCCCTTTTAAATTCTTCAACTTGTGATCTAGCGTCATTTAAAACATCATCGATGGATACGGAAATGAAGACATTATCCGTCATCAAAAAGAGCAACGAATCAAACTCTAGAAATAATAGTCTGAAGCGTCAGAAGCACGCCCACATAAACGGAAATGGGAGCTTGCGACGAGGACAATACATGTCGTGTAGTAGTGAAGACTTGGATGGAGTAGATGACAATTCCAAAGACACCAAAATCTTCCCTAAAGAGCACTACAAAGCTAGAAAACACAACAGAAAGAGAAATAGCACGGATGTGTCGTAACGCATATTAAAATGTTGATATTAAAATACTTAAGTCGCGACCACGTCCACGCAATTCTCTCTCAAACGATTTTAATTTATACTTCCGTTGGAACTACCCGGTGACGTTCTAACGGGCCCTTTGTGCCTTGTCAACCGAAATGTGATATTAATTTTATGTTATTTAAGTTGTACGATAGGAGTGTACGTTTTAATATTTTTGTACATAAATTATGTAAAGCTGTTGTTAGTTTTATTTACTCATGCTGAAGTTCAGAAGAAAATCCCTTGTGTATTCTCAGTGATTATGATCCTAAAGTATAGTCTACTTAATTTATCATGTTGATCTGATTGATAATCTTTGTGTCTGATGTGATCCGCGATTTTGTTTGACTGCTCTGTGATCCCTTTTCTTTTAAGCTGGCTGTCTAGGATGAGAACAATTTTAATTCCTCCAATCAGTAGATTTGTTGATCTGATTGATAATCTTTGTGTCTGATGTGATCCGCGATTTTGTTTGACTGCTCTGTGATCCCTTTTCTTTTAAGCTGGCTGTCTAGGATGAGAACAATTTTAATTCGTCCAATTAGTAGATTAGCAAAAGCAAATCAAATCCAATTAGAGTAAGCCATATAAAACCATTGTGAAATCAAAATCAACGAAATTACTTTGCAGGAAACTATCTAGACTCGTTAAAATTGCCATATTTGATTAAATCTAGGGACTTTTAATAACTCAATACTGAAAAATTGAATGTTATAAAAATGATATTATGCTTTACCTTCCCTTCATTTCTGTCCTCGTCAACGTGCTTCTTTTTGAGGCTTCATTAAATATTATGAAGATGAATCGACTCGCCATTTTGAAATAGTATTACAAATGTTCTCACATGTAAGACTGCATAATTTAACTGATTTGTTTTTGTTACTGTAAAACTTGTTGTTTCAAACAATTGAAATAAAACATTTCTTATTGAAGACAAAAGACAAAAGTGCTAATCATATTTTCTTTCCTAATTTAAATCATAAATGAGATCGCCATAATAAAAATGTATATAAAATTGGACCAAAACTGAAAGGACGCACTTGAGTGAGTGAACAAAGAGTTGCTCCATTCCACTCCCTTTTCACATGCCCGACCATAGAAGCAGGATTTGAGCGCCAACATTAATTTTTAAGAATTACCCAATAATAGTAAATTGGGTGAGACAGCAAGACGTGTGATAGTCATCAGGTAGTACAGCTGTTTTAAATGTGATTCTGATAATTAAATTGATATTAAGTGTTAATTTCTTTGCTGCAACATAAAGAGAGTGGGAGTGGCTTGCTTTATAGCTAGTAGCACGAGGGAAGCTCTTGGATTTCATCGAAATAATATGATTAGTTAATAAATTGTTAAAAATAGGAAAAGATGTGAGTAATAATTAAAATAGTAGTGCACGTGTTCGATTTATTATTCTGGAATCATTCATAAATATTTATATTTTATTCTTGCAGCTCAAAGTTGAGACGAATGACCTACAATTTGCTTTGAGGTGGATGATATTAAATCGTCAGTTCCAGTTTCCGGCTCATCTTTTGGTCTAGTCATTTGTGCATTTCAGGGGAATATCTACTTTTTCATCAATATGAAGCCCCTACTATTTATCTTGATATCTCAACTAATTCTAACTCAAACGGTATTAGGACAGCAACACCAGCAAGCAAGTAACGAAGAATTTGTTACAAGTTCATACGAAAGCAAATCAGATTCGCAGAGGTCCTGGCATACAATTGAAGGAAAGGTGAATCCTCCAGACAAGAAAGCGACTAACGAATGGTTAACCCAAACCCAAGTTATTGTCAACGGTGGTGAGCACGTTCGGGCTTCTTCGAGAGGACGGGACGTTCGTAGTGAACGGAGTGCCTTTAGCGAGTCGGATCGGAGAGTGCAGAAAACAAAAAAGAAGAATAATTGATGCATTGATAAGTAATAATAACCCGTGCCGTTAAATCATAATAGTTAGCGATTCTTTTACTTTACTTTAAATCGCAATATTTAAATTTTAAATCCATCTTTGTCACCTTTTGTATATCTTGTAAATAATAGATGTAAAATGTATGTAAAATAAATGGCTTCGCTGCTAAAAAGTTATTAGCACAATAAGAATCTAGTTATTTTATTCGCTTTAAATATTAAAAGCATGTATAAAGTTGAGATTACGCAGGTTTCTAATGTCTTCGGCATTTTAAATATATTTTATAAACAAAAATAGGTCCATACTTGCATCCCAGTCATTGCATATCAAATGTATGGAGAGGTTCAAATAAAATACAAATTGCCTTCAGCTTTGGGAAAACGCTATAAAATCTTTAAAATAAAAATATAGGTGTCATTTTAAATATTATTTTATAAACAAAAATAGGTCCATACTTGCATCCCAGTCATTGCATATCAAATGTATGGAGAGGTTCAAATAAAATACAAATTGCCTTCAGCTTTGGGAAAACGCTATAAAATCTCTAAAATAAAAATATAGGTATATAAAAAGTACATTTTCCATTTCAATACTAACTATGATGAGCTAATTATTATCATCATCACTATCACATGCCGTCTTTTTTTATAATCTTTCATCGTTTCATACAATCACAATCATACAGCCAACATGAATATAAAAATCACAAAACTATTTAACCTAAACTAACTAAAACAGTAACAAAGCAAGTTATTTCGACACTATTAGCCAGTAATAATAAGCTTAGTAAACATGATTGAACAATAAATGAATGCAAAAAGCAAAATTTTAGGTGCGTTTTCGATTGTCTAACTATATATAAATTATTATCAAAGTTAAAAATAAGTATTTGAGATTAAAGTTATCAGCGATTTGAGGGTGTCGATTGACGATTAATGGATGGAGTTAAATAAGGCGTGACCTAGCTAAATATTCAGCAAGAGTATGAAGAACAAAGGCGTACTGTGGTGGCGTCGACACGAGGGACATGCGTTGCTCACGAAGTTCGTTAAGTAGGGTATCGCATCGCAGTTTCTAAAAGAAATTGAAGACGTAAGAAGGAGTTCAAAATCATTTGCTCTAATTTTAAAATAAATTCGCTTACATGTCCCGAGTCCGCTGCATGCAAAAGTAAATCAGACAGTATCAGTACTCCACTTCGGCCTGCACCAGTTCCACAAAGGACCAGAAGTGGTGATGTATCGTTAAGTTTTCTCTGTATTGAGTTTACTTCCTCGAGGAAGCCTGTCGAAATAAAGGATGCCATTAGTTTTCCAGAAAGAAAACATCTTGGCTAGGTCATCGTTTATAAACTTACACAGAAAATGTTCCGTATGAATTGGAACATCATCCTTCCATTCATCTTCATAAGGCAAGATCCAGACCTTCCTTTGTTTCTTCTTTGGAAGGTAAATCAAGTTAAATTCTCGTGCAATACTGGCACTGCCTCGTCTTTCAGTTTTGCTTTCCACAACTTGAAACTGTTAAATAACAATTAAATATGTAATGATGCATAAAGTTCTGCAAAGGTGAATTTTATCGTAAAACATACATCGTTAAGCGGGATTGCCGTTCCATTCTCCGGATAAAACAAAGCGCTCGAGTCCCGCTCCAAAACAGCAATAATTTTAATATTTGATTCCCAGATCATTTGCCAAATTGCTGGGGCATTTCCGGGTAAAGGAATCTGCCCAACGGTGTACTTCCAATCTCTTCCGCTAATGGACGCCTTTAAGAACCACAATGAAATTTTATGAACGAATCCAATACTGTATTAGTATTAGATGATGTCATAAAAATGCATATGAAATTTTACCAGCAATGGAGATGCGTTGACATATCCCAGCGGATTTTGCCTCGATGGCTGAAGACGGACTGCGTTGTCCTCATAAGGCAAAATTTCAGGGCACCTTTGAAAGCAAAAAAATATAAATTTTAAATTTAAGGCAAAAATTTTTTTGTTCATTGCTGACAAAAAATCCTACCGATTTCTTTTGGCATTTTCTCGCCTCAAAGCAGTGGCAAAATTCGCGTTGTTTTTAACTTTTGGAATGATTTGAAACTCGCGAAGGATATTTGGATCAATTGGTTTTCCAAATAAATGACCAGGCTAAAAAATCATAAAATAAATTTTTATTAGCCATTCTTTACTATCAATCAAAGTCAACTTTTTACCTTGCTCTCATTAAGATTTATGCCTCCGCTTGATTTGCGCATACCATTCCCTTCTTTCAGAAGCCCATTCGTTTTTGGTACAGGATTGGGTAAAGATTTTGTGCT
>JAHZMU010000188.1:0-41980 GCA_027743725.1 Rambutsinella grinnellia | reverse complement strand
GTTGGGTGGGTTGTTGCTGGTGCGAGTTGCAGCCCCTCATCATTTTCCCTTCCCTTTCTTTTCATAATTTCTCCGAAAAAAATATTTATCGATTTATACTCTTATATTGAATGTCACTAAATTATTGAAACATTTTGATTGCAAGTTAAAGACAATCACGAGGGAGAGGAACACGAACTATGAATGTGCTGATATGAGTATGTGACAAATTACTGGAATATGAACAATACGAAAGATGCACTTGGTTAAGACACAGAGGAGGAATAACTAATACCGTTTACTCAAGTTCAATTTCGCTTTTTTAAGTTCTTTCATTCTCAAACGAAAAAGATCACAATCACTTTCTCCTTTCTAGAAAAGAGTCCATCACAAATCGTATTATCCTGTCAACTATCATTGCAATTCCCACCTTGGCGTCACCTTCCCATCCCATTTAAATAATTAAAGTTTCTTGCTCCACTCCACATCCTCTAATTATCTGAGTTGAAGTGATATGACGTCTTCATTGAAAGCGTTGTCAGTAGCATCTCTCACCAATCAGTGGCTTCTGTTTGCCCACCACTTGGAGCCACACACGCACTCGGGTTCACCTCATTTTCTTCTCAGCCCCCAGTTATCTCATTTACTGTGGATCAGCTCTCATAAAAACTAATATCAACACTAATAAAAAATAATATTACTCAGCTATCTCTCTCTCCCTTTCTCCCAAGCACACATGATGATATACATGAGACTTTAGTTTCTCCACTTTGCTGAAAAAGAAACTTTAATCCTAATCCATGCTTTCCCCAAAACACTTGCCAGTTACACTAGCTCCGAGCACACACTCCATTTACTTATCATGGGAGAGGGGAAGACAGAGTGCATTTGTTGCATGACGTCGTTTCTCTTTCTCTCCTATTTCCTGGAGGTATGCACATATCAAATTGTTTGGATTAGAGGAGGAAGAAAGGGGAAAGTTGAAAAGGGAAATGAGTGGAACAGGCTGATATGTGAACACTTTTTCTGCTTCTATGCCCACACTAAAATATGCATGGATGAGGAAACCTGCCTTGGCTTCCAGTTAAAAGGAAAGAGAAAGCAACAGTATTTCCTTTCACTTTGCAGTGAAGCAGATATTGTGAAAGATGAGGTTGGGCAATAGTAGGGATAGGTGGTAGTGTAGATTAGGCAGAAGGAAAGGAAGAATGCTGATGTGCTTCTATTATGCAGGAGTGAGTTTGAATGCGTGAATGCTTTTAGTAGACAAGGGAAGGTGTGTCAGGTGGACTTGTTTATTAGGTATAAATTTTCACTAAACGGTTTCACTTTTTATTTTAAATTACGCAAATTTTGGCATAAAATATTAAAAGCTGCATTGCAAATTGCCGATTTGAGAGTACAATATGTTCAAACTTGCAATTAAATTTAATTATTATTACCTTTTTCGTCTACTGTTAATGGCCATTAATAAATATAAAAATACAACAAAAAAATTGTCTGTTTAAAATTATTAAGGACATAATTTTCAGCATAAATTTCAACAGTATTTGTAATAATTTTGAATTTCATATTAGGAATAGCGTGGTTACCACAAAAGGTCCCCTTGTAACATCGAGTTATGTAGCTTAGGGTCGTCTAGAATTCAACACGACTTTCTCCACTTTCACTCCTGCCATCCTCACATTGTCCTTTGTATTGTACGCGTGTATTCTTCTCTCCTCTACGCTAATGATATATGACGTGCTTTGCATGCCAGCAGTAATTGGGAAATGATTTGCTACGATATGTCATGAACTTAGCGAAACCCATTTTCTAAACAACTTTATGCAAGCTAGGAGCACAGCTTCCAACCAAAAACGGTCATAACTTTTACTACATGATCACATCCTTTTCCACACATTGCCGGCAGGGATAAATGGAGCAAGAGAGCCTGGTATGCCCCTGGCAGAGTTACAAATCGCTTATGAGTTAAGTGACAGAGAGAGAGAGAGATGCAGAGCTAACACGAAAAATTGTGGAATCAATATCCCTTTTTGTTTGTCTTCCCCTCCCATCAACTACAAATTATCGTGCTGTTTACTCAGACTAAGCTCATGTTGCTGATGACATAGTCATATGAGACTGAGGACGTAAAAAGCAGAGTAAAAAGAAATTTGCAAAGAGTGAGTGAACCCTGGACCGCATTAGTCCCTATTTTTACGCAATGCTGAAAGTGGAGAGGAATGTGATCGGAATGAGGAAGTAGCTATTGTTCCTTCCCTCCCAACTTTTCGAGTCTTTCATGAACAAAAAAGCTCAAAAAAGCAAAAATAATTCTCTTGTGGACTTTCTCCTTTTATTCTTTGCTAGGAACATAATCACAGCCTGTTTCACCAATAACATATAATTTGCTAATTTTACCGAATAAATTACCTCTTTAAATAAACTTTTATAAAAATGTGCTATATAAAAAGAAACACACTCTTTTAATTTCAAGTTGTATCGAGAAAATAAAAGATGAATTTGTATAAAATGACCAATCCTTATATTTCCAATGCCAATCCAAAACGTTTCGGTTTACTTAACGACCGCAATATCTGAGCATTTCGTTGACGGAACAAGGCTTCTTGCAGCATTCGTCTATAATGTTACGTCGGAAGCGGAGATGCCTTTCACCCATTTCGTTACTACGGCTGGGCAAAACTTTATGGCGAGAGGGCTCCCCAAGTTGTTCCTTGGACTCTTGCATTCTCATCACTTTTAGTCTGTCATCTTTATAAATTATTTTAAAATGATTAGATAAGCTTCTGATAAATCTTTGACTGTATTTTTGCGTGATTTGTAGAACCGAACCTGTCATGTCAGGATCAGATCGACGGTTAAATCCAACATAATTCCCGCGACAAAGTCCTCTCACCGCTTCCAGCAATCGGTAACCGCATAGTTGAATGGGCTGCACCTCCCGACTTCGCTTCCCTGTATGATCATAAGGCCAGTATAAGGACCTTCCTGTTAAAGTGGCAACTTCCTTTTCACCCGCAGCCGGTCTAAACTCTGCAGTTGGGACACTTGCAACCCTCAAACTGATCGAGGTCAACACTACCAAAAAGAGAAGGGAGATGGGGCAGGAGGATGTGATAAATGTGTTGGTAAACTTATTCATGTACCCAAAGCCACCTCCGATTCTCACTCCCCAGAAGACAGTCATCTTTCTTTAGATTTACTTACTATATAGATTAATTTTTATTGTGTAAAACAAAATCCAATCCACAACGGGGCTGCTTGAGAGTTTTCGGTGGATTTTAGATCTTTGCAATGACTGACTCGGGATCAGTACAAGTCTCCACTTTATATAATGCAGAGGTAAAGAAGGTCACTCCAAAACGGCATGATTACTTCCCCAAAATATATTCCTCCCACTCAATCCTCTCCACTTGTCGGGACTCTTCGGTAATTACAATTTAACTCATTAACGTTTTCACCAAGAGAACCAAGGAAAATAGAGCCACATTCGTTTCCCAAGTCTAGAAGTTACAATGGAGTGTTCGGAAATATGCTGACGGCAAAGTGACTCGGATATGCACCACCGGAAGATAACAATTAGCATCCCTCCCGCTCCATTTTCCTTCGAGTTCCAAGCAAATACCCAATCTTCCCTGCCACTCTTTGTCGTCATCTCCTTTTCACAATTATGCTTGAAATGAGATGTCTCCCTCCCACAATTCACAATATTAGACACACTCACGATCGTCTTTTCACCGACAAATAACTCGGGTATATGTATATGGGGGCACAACTTTACCCGAAAGTAAGTCAGTTCACTGAATCTTGCTGTTTTTTCTCTTGAAGGAAGTGACAATTCCTCCATTCAAGTGGAACAAAATCAATCTGGTCGGGATCGGAAGTTTGACGAGGAGTTTAAATCAACTTGTTTTTCTTCTTTCATTCACCCTTATCATCTATAAATTGTTCATATCTCAAGCAAACAACTCTCTTTCCTTATAACATCTCAGTCGTATGAATTCAGCTCAGACTTGACGAGACTTTCATCCCCTATTTTTATCTACTAACTTAATTAACACATGTTAATGAGGACATGAAATCATGATAATCATTAAGGTCTCATGAAGCAACTTTATTCTCATTATAAATACTAGCTTTTCTGACGTTATTGGTCATCTCTTCAAGCTTCCTCCGTCAATTTTCAGTTCCTTCGTCTCTCTTGTTTGTTCAGCGTAACCGGCGCGATCCAACTAGACTTGTTTATGATGGGATTTGTTTACGAAAAACAATTCTTTATTCATCTCTCAAAAACCAAGTGGACGGCGGTGGTGACTATTTACAATCTGTTATGACACTCCAACTCCCTTTTTATTATAGCTCGAATACCCCCAAAATGAAAGGCTATAAATAGACTATGTCGATATGAAAGGGTGGAATTCTAGGCGTGAAGCTTTATGGAACGTGGATAGCCATTTACATCGAGTCTGGATGGACTCTTTAATTGATTTACTGAGAGTAAATATTTTTCATATTTTTCACATTATCATTCATATCAGTTTATTGGAGTGACAATAGTAATTAGAGAAGGGAATAGACATAGCAATGATTTGTCTGGGCTCTTTTGGGGGCGACAAACAAAACGAAATTTATGTATCATGGTCAGTGTTTTAATCACACCTTTAAAGCATTTTTACTACAGCTCATTTAAAGTGTTAAATGGACATGATCGAGTTGACATGCGGTCATCTCATGTCTTTTGTTTTTTTATTAATTCTTAAGATTACAAGCTGGGGAAATGTACCCGAAAGCTTGTTTACACGAAGCTTTATAACAAGTGATGGATTTTGGGTTCAATCGAATGAAAAAATTTAAATCAAACAACTTTACAGTTGACTCTTTCCACGAAACAAAAGTGAAAGAGATCTGGAAAACGTGATCTGCTGTTGGGGTGAAGCGATAATGAAATATTTCAAGGTGTAGCTGTGTGTAATTGGTTATTTGGCATTGTTATTGGAGACATGCACATGCCACATGAGTCTTGGAGGTCATAGGGAACATCCCTTTGTGTCTGTCCACTGATTAGGTAATTTATGTAGGGAGATGATAAGACAAAGAGTAATGCAAAGAAAGAAAAATTAAATTAAAAAAAGAATAAAAATTTTATTTTCAAGGTTTGTCTTGAAATACTTTACACAATTTTAAGATGACAATTTAGTAATAAATTTAATTCTATTATTCTTTGAATTTCTTAATCTATCATTAAGCAATTTCTTCAGACTTTAAAGATTTTTTAGATGCAATCATTATCCATATGACTCATATTATATGATTCATATCATTTGGCAATGTTGATTTCATAAAACAATAGAATCTGCTTTTGTTCAATTTTCATGGCGACATTTCATCACCCTTTGACCAAAGTTAAAATCAGACTTGCAGTTTGACTATCTGTCATTACAATTTCAGATTCAGAACATTAAAGTTCTTTTCAGAAATCGTTTTTACAACCAAATTTTTCTATTTTCTCATTTTCCCCAATTTTCCATTTGCAAACTTAAACTTGCAAAAATGAAAGTATTTCTGGGAACAGCTATTCTCGTCCTTCTGATTTCAGCAACATGGGCTCATCCAATTGCGGTAAAGTATAATGTTGCCAAGAAGCAATTATTATAAAATAAAATATTTCTACGAAACACAATTATTTTTTTTATAGGAGGGGATTGACTTATTTTCGAATGATATAGTCTCCACTCCGGAAAAGATGAGGCTGCACAGACGAGAGGTGGATGAGACAGGAGAAGGGAACGGCATTCCTGGCGAACCAATGTCCTTTTGGCTTCACAGAATTCCACCTATTGTAGACTATGTGAAACATTCTGGATCCAATTAAAGTGGAAAGAATGTTTAAGCTAATTGCAATTGTTTCAGTAAATATCGAAATAAATGTCACTGTATTAGCACATTCCTGCATGGAAAAAAACTTTTGCTGTTTCTAGCACATTTTTAATACATCATAAACGAATAACTCCAAAGTAAGCATAGTTTGAAAAATCTATTTTAGATACTTGCATAAACGCTTTGCATTAAAAAGAAAGCGAAATCACGTATTGAACTTTATACAAAAGTCATTCATCACCAATTCCAAGAAATGGCAATAATTACGCTTCCTTGGAATCGTGTCAAAGAATGCATAAATTTTATATCATTTTTCGCCACTTGGTCCAATCAGAAATCGGTCTTCTATCAGAAGCTTTAGTAGATGGAAGACAATTTTTCAAAATTCGACAGTTACTCACTGCTGTGTAATTAAATATTATTTGGTTCGTAAGTTATTCTTAGGCCAAATTTAAAGTGCAAATAATTTTTATGTAAAATTAATTAGAAGAAAAATGCTGCCGTTTTTTGGGGATTTATGGTCGAAGACAGTGTGGTTGATTTGCATCGTCTACGTATTTGTGTGCGGATATATGCAAATGGAACAATTCTTACTCTACGCGATGATACTCGTATTAATTTGCAATTTTACCCTATCATTTTGGGTCCTTCCACTAACACTTCGTCGTCAGGAGCTGATTCTTGAAGAACTGGAAGAACTCCTAGGAGCTCCGGCACTGGCGTTGCCCTTGTTTGCCGAAGACGACCAGGCAGTTATAGACCAGGCGGTTATAGACCCGGCGGATATAGCACCTGCTGCTTAAAAAAAGTCTAACGGGAACAATGATTCTTTTCATTATTTAATTGTATGGACAATTGCTCAGTAAAGATTAAAAGATAAGATTGTTACTATATATGAGTAATATGAAAGCAATTAAATTTTTTTAATTGGTATGCTTGGCTCGTCATCATTAAACACGTAATTATAAACGACGCATATTTTCCTGCTGTTATCATTACATCGTCTCAATTCTTTCCAAGAAGGTGAATAAAATGGGGGCGTTGTGCCATCCTCTAGTGACAATTCAATTAATGCTGGGAGTAGCCGGGAGTTACGTCTTTGGCGTGCCATTTCTCTCCAGCAAACAATTATTAACGGAACCAAGTAATAACCTAATAGTTAGTATGGCACAAACTCCACTCTCCACGGTTCACTCTTTTCAAGAAGATCATTTTAATTCGCAAAATGAGCTAGCTTCCGCCGTAGCTCATCGACTCCAGGCCTTTTCACAAGTATCTCAGGGCCCTCTCTTGGCAGCTTTGTCGGGCTTGGGGGTGCCTGCAGAGCCTTATTGGATTAGTAACCAAATATTTATAAAGCGAGCGAATCCAGCCGCAGTTCAAGCCATAATGGCTATCCCTGGAGTGAAAAGTATATTAGAGGAGATGATAGTCCCTCTCCCTCCACTCCTTGATTTAGAAGTAGGCACCCAGCCAAATGGGACAGAGTGGCATTTGAAGAAAATGGATGTCGAAAAAGTGTGGAAGAGAACAAGAGGCGAGGGCATCCTAGTCGCAGGAATCGATACTGGTGTTAGAGGATCACATCATGCCCTAGAAAAGAATTATATAGGGACGGATAATAATGGCTGGTATGACCCCATCTTGTATTCCAAAGAACCAAATGACCTACATGGTCACGGTACTCATACCCTTGGAATTTTGGCGGGATCAAATGGCATAGGAGTGGCTCCAGGATCTAAGTGGATGGCGTGTCGAGCCTGCCTCGTCAATGGATGTATGCAACATGCTCTCCTCGCTTGTGGCCAATTCATTCTCTGCCCAAACGATCCCAAAGAAGGGAAGAAAAATTGCACGGGTGTGCCACAAGTCGTAAATAATTCCTGGGGTACGGCTGGGGGACANAACATGCTCTCCTCGCTTGTGGCCAATTCATTCTCTGCCCAAACGATCCCAAAGAAGGGAAGAAAAATTGCACGGGTGTGCCACAAGTCGTAAATAATTCCTGGGGTACGGCTGGGGGACAGACGTGGTTTGAGGACATAGTGAAAGCTTGGCTAAAGGCAGGGATCAAGCCATTCTTTGCAAATGGGAACAGTGGACCAAAATGCGAAAGTGCAAGTAGTCCAGGAGACATGGATGAAGTCGTAGCTGTGGGTTCTACGGATCAAGATGATCGCCTAAGCCAATTCTCAAGTAGGGGCCCAGTCATTAAATATAATTTTCTTACGGATGCGAACGGCAAGAGTGGAAAGCAGGCTCAAGATCAAAACATAATTGAGACACTTTTGGGTCTAGGCAAGAATAAAGTTGTAACGGATAAAATCAAGCCGAATGTGTGTGCACCGGGGCAAAAGATCAACTCGGCATTTATGATTACGGATAGTTCGTACAAGCAATTGTCCGGGACTAGTATGGCCGCGCCAGCCGTTGCAGGTTAAACATTTTTATAATTTGTAAAATTCCTATCATAAAAACTGGAATATTTATTAAGATATATCCTTAAAGTTTAGGAGTTGCATGCCTGCTCCTCTCCAAACGACCAAACTTGAAATTTGCCGAGCTTAAGAACATTATTTATAGTACGGCTGACAGACCACTTCCAAGCACGGATGCGCAACAATGTGGAAAAATTCCTGAAACCAAATTCCCGAATAATATGTACGGTCATGGGAGGATAAACGCTTACAGGGCATATCTAAGGCTTGTTAAACCCATGAAGAAAAACGGTGGCAATGACAATGACTGGAGCGACGAAGAACAAGAAGATTCCAAAAAGTAAGTTAACTTTTATTTTTAAAAAAATAAAAGTCGTCTAGTATGTCTGCGAAATTTGAGTTTATTTTCAGTTTTTTTAAAAATCCGAGATCCTTTCCAAATACATTTTTCTTATGCGTCTACTAAAGGTTTTTGTCTCTCATTTAGGACATCAAAAAGTGGCAGCAAGAAAGGACGAGGAAAAAAGTCGTCAAAGGCTACCTGAGGGGAGAAGTTGTGTCTGCGAAGTTTGAGTTTATTTTCAGTTTTTTTTTAAAATCCGAGATCCTTTCCAAATACATTTTTCTTACGCGTCTACTAAAGGTTTTTGTCTCTCATTTAGGACATCAAAAAGTGGCAGCAAGAAAGGACGAGGAAAAAAGTCGTCAAAGGCTACCTGAGGGGAGAAGTAACATCAAGGACTTAATTAGGAAGAGGAGGAGAAGGAAAAGGATGCAAATTAGAATCTAATCTCTTTCCAAAATTTCTCTATACAAAAATGAAAACATCAAAAAAAGTTAAATAAATACATAGCCGAATATAAATAATTGAGTTAATTGAAAATTGTTGAGAAATAATTGGACCACAATTGTTACATAAAAAATAAGTAGAGAATACCGTGTAAATATTTTTTTAACCTAAAACATACAGGTAATTTAGTTTTGGGTTAAAATTCGCTAAAAATACTCAACAAATATTAGATTTTGCCAATACTTTACAAACGAGCATATCTTCCTTTACAAATCCGTTAGTAAATATTTTATTAATTGGACAAAATTCGGGGTAGCCGAAACCCTTGGGGTTTCTAAGCAAGTTGGGTTTGGCAAAGGCACGGGCTTCCGGTTTCGAGTACATAATTTCGGCCACAGAGTCTTCCGGAATGGTTGGGTGAATAACCATCAACTTCATTTCGCCATGAAAGGGCCAGTGAAGAGTGTCATCAAACTCACCTTTCATAAAATGCACATATAAACTTATAAAAGTGTCCTCATCCTGTTCCAATGGGACATCTATAGGAGCGCAGGCATTCCCTCCCATGGCAAGTGCGGAAGAGTTTGGCGTGGTCAGGTTAAATCGTAGGCAGAGCTTGTAGCCAAACGTGTCGGTGTAGAAGCCCGGTGAGTTTAAGATTTTATTTGGGTTCTTCCGCATATCCTCACAGAGCTTTCGGAAGTCCATAATTTTCCACACATAAATTCCGTGGCAATATCGGGCCGTAAAGTCTTTGATGATTAGGGCAGAGGTGCTGAACAAACCTACTACGGATTGTAGCTCTGCCTCCAACTTGTCAATTTTTATCTGCTTCTCGCGGTCCTTCTGTTCGAGATGGACTAGACGTTGAAAAATATCTTGAAAGTGGGGATCTACACCTCTCCCACCACCTCCTGACTTTTGCTTCTCATTCCCCCCACCCTTTTCATCTTGCTGTTGCTGGTGACAGAGGGACTCTTCCGATTCTGGTAACCAACCCGCAGACTGTGACCCCAAATGAGATGTGGAGGGACGGGTATTGTGCTTCCTAGCAAACCTCACAGAGTCCCAAGATCTTTGTCTCCTAAACTGATATTCATCTGAGTCTTCTGCTCCCTGTCTTAATGTAATCTGGCAACTCTAGGTTTGACCTTGAAGAATAAATCTTCAGTCTTTTGTACGCTGCGGTGAGGAGTTGCAAATGATGATGAACGTCTACCTCCAAGTGTCTACGGAATTGGTCCTGTCTTAAAGGAATCGCACATCCAACCTCCTTATACGGACACTCCAAAAGACCATTTGAGATTGAAGGGCTCGGCCCTTCGCCGTTATTGACTGGGTGGACACTTGCCATAATGTGCTCAGTCTGGACGTGTTTCTCTAGCTCAGCTATTGGCAGAACTGCTTTGCAAGCCGATTTATCCTTTGAATACGGACATTTTGCCATACAAGCCATAATCTCTCTCCGGGTATAATTATCAGGAAAAATATTCTCGTGAGAGAGCGAAACCGAGTCCACTGGACATTTTCCATTTTCTTTTCTGTCAATTACATAAATAATGATTTTCATGCTTATAAATTGTAAATCACAAATGTTCCTTTTGCATTCCAACTTTCATAAGAAATGATTTATTTCTCTTACATAACCCATTGGCTTATACAGCTACTGCAGAAACGGTGGCCGCACGTGGTTAAGACAGGATCCCTCAAGCAAAGTAGACAAATGGGGCACTCATATCGAGTATCTGTCCCATCAACCAATTCATAATCGTAGCCACCCTAAAATATTTCAAAATCCATAAAAATTAATAAAAACCCATAAAATCTCTCTTATACAAGCCATAATCTCTCTCCGGGTATAATTATCAGGAAAAATATTCTCGTGAGAGAGCGAAACCGAGTCCACTGGACATTTTCCATTTTCTTTTCTGTCAATTACACAAATAATGATTTTCATGCTTACATATTGTAAATTACAAATGTTCCCTTTGCATTCCAACTTTCATAAGAAATGATTAATTTCTCTTACATAACCCATTGGCTTATACAGCTACTACAGAAACGGTGGCCACACGTGGTTAAGACAGGATCCCTCAAGCAAAGTAGACAAATCGGGCACTCATATCGAGTATCTGTCCCATCAACCAATTCATAATCGTAGCCACCCTAAAATATTTCAAAATCCATAAAAATTAATAAAAACCCATAAAATCTCTCTAAAATAAAACTTTTATCTGCATTTGTTTACGCAAGAAATTTACGTCATTGGTCTACAAATACTCTCGGCTTTAAAATATATTTGCTTTTCACACATTTAAAAATACTTAATTAAGAAATTGCTTAGTAAACTATAAAAAAAGTTGTCAAACACACTTTTTTGTCCCGCATGAAATATGTCGTTTGGGCAAATCCTATGCAAAGTAATAAAAAATTACTTTTTTATGAAGTGTTTACTTTNCCCTAAAATATTTCAAAATCCATAAAAATTAATAAAAACCCATAAAATCTCTCTAAAATAAAACTTTTATCTGCATTTGTTTACGCAAGAAATTTACGTCATTGGTCTACAAATACTCTCGGCTTTAAAATATATTTGCTTTTGACACATTTAAAAATACTTAATTAAGAAATTGCTTAGTAAACTATAAAAAAAGTTGTCAAACAAACTTTTTTGTCCCGCATGAAATATGTCGTTTAGTCAAATCCTATGAAAAGTAATAAAAAACGCTGTTATATTTTTATGAAGTGTTTACTTTTCAAATGAAATATTTAAAAGGACAACAAAAAATAAATGGAGGCTGAGCATGGAAAAATAAATCAGGGCTAATCAGTACTGACACGATTAGCATAATCTGGGGGCGATAAGCACACTCCTCTCTGATACGGTTTATCTTTGGAACGATGAGTAATACTTTGATGACATGGATAAGCTAACAATTAGCTAAATGTTATTTACCTCATTATGATTAGTATTCCAGGTGTTCGTATTTGTCGCAACGTTCGTGAGAAGAGTGGCGTTGGACAAAGCACCATCGTCTGAAGTTGATGATGAATTGTGCGTGTTTGGACTAGCCATATTTAAACTTGATTAATTACAAATATTCCATCTCTGATTGTGCTTGGATTGGACGGAAGTAGTAAAACTTTTTATAGTCACATTATGATTGCCATTAATTTATGGGATGACACAATCACTTCCAATCATGTATCACAACACCCCAACAATTTCACATTAATTAATATTAGTTTCCATGCAAAATGCATCATTTTTTAATAATAAAAAATTATACGAAAAATACGAAAAAGAAAACCTCTCCTTCAACCTTCACTCTGAAACCCGAGCGTATAAAAAGTGTTTAGAAAATGATGACTCAAATCTTGTTTTCTATATGGGCTCTAACTATTTCTACATGGGCTGAACGTGAGCAATCAGTGATTGAGTATGCATGCAAGCAAACCCTTGTTAATAGCCACCTGCTAAAAAAATGCTATGGGATTGGACCATTGTTATATTCACCTGTCTCTGGATTGAAATTATATGAAAGTATGAAAGCCTCTATTTCCTATGTTGTGGGATTGTTATGATTTTTTAGTTTGAGGAGCACCTGCACCCATAAATTCCGTTGCTACAACAACTCTCGTCGTTGCGTCGTGTGTCGGTAATGAAATCTCACAGAGCCCCGGAAAGCTGCTGCTCACTTCACTCTCCAAATAGAACGTGTTGAGAACAAAGTGCGAAGTGAACTGTTTGCCCGGCAATAAAGATAGTCGTCATATGTTTTTGGAGAAAGATTCGAGTTAGAATAATAATTATGTTAAGGGTAGTGAGGGGATCGGGAAGAATATTAGCTTTGGGTGGAGGTGGAAAAGGAAATTGGAGGTGGCTTCAGACAGTCCCGGATGTGAGAGGTGATGGGGTTATGAAAGTAACTGAGAAATGTAAAGAGAGGCTAAGGAAAATCCTTAATGATGGGAGCTTTTTAAGGATCTCTGTGGAAAGTGGGGGCTGCTCAGGTTTCCAGTATAAGTTTGAGATTGACAGTGAAATGGGGAAGGATGATGTGTAAGTTTGAAGTAAAAATTGGAAATAGTAAAGCATTTTACTAACGAATAATAATTTGCTTATTTCCCAGGATCGTTCATAATGAC
This sequence comes from Rambutsinella grinnellia, assembly GCA_027743725.1. Taxonomy (NCBI): domain Eukaryota; kingdom Metazoa; phylum Arthropoda; class Collembola; order Entomobryomorpha; family Entomobryidae; genus Rambutsinella; species Rambutsinella grinnellia. The sequence continues at coordinate 28,744 of JAHZMU010000188.1, read as the reverse complement.
AAGGATGAAACTAAGTCAGCCACTGCTCCAGCCGTCGTTGTCATTGACAATTTAAGCTTGGATATAATTAAAGGATCAACATTAGACTATGAAACCGAACTCATCCGGTCCGCATTCAGAATCGTAAATAATCCTTTGGCCGAACAAGGTTGCTCTTGTGGGGCTAGTTTTAATATGAAAATTTAGTCAATTTAATAGTCATTTAATTAAGATTTACAGTGAATCATTTACTAGCGCAAATTATATCGAAATAAACTATTTTTACTTTTAAAAAAGCTCATTTTGCTCATGATTTTAACTGACAAGTCCGCATGTTGAGAGAGCACAACCCATCCACGTTAACAAGCTTCATCCCACATGTTTCACAAGTCTCCTCCTACTTAACTATTTCCATACCTCTCCACATATTTTTCATTCCCATCTACTTTCTTAGAAATTTCAACCCCGCAGCTGAATTTTGCATACCCCACAGCACAAACGTTTACTTTACCATTTAGTTTAGTAGGGAAACGTTAGGGAAATGTGTGCAGAAGGGGCATACTTGCTATGTATGCTGTGGGGTGAACACTCAATACTGCCAAGAACCGGAAAAGAACTGTCGTCGGTTAAAACTTTTCTGTCCTATTCCATCCACGCTTTTTAGTAAAAGTTCTCTCTCGAATATCGAGAGTCTCTCGTAAGAAAACAAAGTTGGTTGAGGGGCAAAGACGAGAAGGGGAAAAGCGATGAGAAAAATAACAACAAAAATGCATCTCATAAAGCAAAGCATCATCACCAGGCCACTAACAATCTTAGTCTTTTTCTCTTTCTTCAACTGACCATCACACAGTCTCGAGAGCGAGAGAAGCAATTTATATACGAAAAAAAATTGAAAGAGGTCTGCGCAAACTGCTCAAAAAAAAAAGGAAATCAGATGCGAAAAGTTTTAACTGAAGAGTAGGAGAATTTTTGGAGAAGAAAGACTGATCACTGAAAAGGGATGGAAGGGATGATTCGTTTAAAGTGACATTTCAAATGGGAATTGGGTTAATAGGTGAGTGGGAAAAGTAGTGAAGTCAGTGATTTTTTTTGCGATGAAATGTCAGAATGATCAGGTGATTGAACAGACTTGATTTGGTTTATGGAATGCAGATTTCTTGGAAGAAAGTAGTGATTGTGCAGTGCATGCTGGTTTCGATTGTGTAGGTAAGAATGAGAATTAGGTTGGAGTAGAGAGTTGAGTTGATAAATTTTGTGATTTCTTTGGAATTGTAGAATTGAAATTGAAGGAGAATTGAGAAGTGAAAGATCAGACTAGTAAGGATAAGGTTTGTCTTATCAATGTCCCAAATCTCGGTCCGAATGCTGCGATGACAGCTGCCGCCGCTGGACTACATGAAAGGTCCCGAAAAATGCAGAGTGTCCAACGGCAGCCTGCATCAGCAACAGCATCAGCAGCCACAACGTCTCAATCGCAGCCAAGAAATGTCCGCAGTGATAGCAGTGATAGTGATGAACAGAAAGGTAATCAGTTGAATGAACTAGTGAGCTCTTCCTGTTCAGAGATAATGGGGAGTAGTGGGAGTAGTACAAATAACCCGAGTGAGGCAGCCGTGCCTGCAGCCACCACACCTGATAATTCTTCCTCGTCTCAGTCGAAAACTAGCTCGAATAGTAAGGAGAACAATGGGAGTGGTAAGGACAAGATTGTTCTTCCCCATCCAACCAGGTATGGAATGACACCGATACAACTCTCCGACTTTGATGATATGGCGTCAGCTCTGGTATTGGATCCATATTTGGGATTCACATCGCATAAAATGAATGTGAAGTAAGTAGTTTTTATGTTTTATCAAAGTTTTTTGTTCAAGACCTTGGACTTGACTGATTATTTTCTTTCCTATTTAGTTTCCAGCCCCCGTTTACAAAAAGTGTGAGAGCAGCCCAGTTAAAAGGAATTGTGGATAGGTTTGTGAAACATCAGGATTACGAAAAAGCTTACAGCGACCTGAAAACGGGGAATTGGCTGAGGAAGCATGCTGATGGAAAAGTCGCAGTGAGGTCGAAGGATGAACAGGAATCTTTAAAAGAGCATGTAAGAAATACTTGAATGTTATTGAGTTAATAATGACAAAGAATAATGTTATAGGTTAGGTGATTGTGGAGGAGAACTATCGTTATACACTACAACTATAATTATTTTCTTTTTTATCCTAGATCAACGTGTACTTGAGGATTTTTGATACAGACTCCGGTTTTAAAATTGAACCGTGTTATCGATACTCCCTAGAGGGACAGAAAGGAGCAAAGATATGTGCCACTCGTAAATGGTTAGTGTAGGATAGATGTTAGATTCAATTGCACTATGCTATATTAAACGATTTAGTTAAATACGATATCTAACACCGGTGTTTTTGTTTTTGTAGGGAAAAGAACGACAAAATAAAGATGCTTATTGGCTGCATAGCCGAGCTAACCGAGCAGGAAGAAGCTCAACTCCTTCATCCCGGTAAAAACGACTTTTCAGTAATGTACAGTTGTCGCAAAAACTGTGCCCAACTATGGCTTGGACCTGCGGCCTATATCAACCACGACTGCAGGGCGAATTGCAAGTTTGTCGCCACCGGCCGCGACACAGCTTGTATAATGGCCCTGAGAGATATCGAAATTGGGGACGAATTAACTTGCTTCTACGGAGAAGACTTTTTCGGTGACACAAATCAGCATTGCGAATGTCAAACTTGTGAGAGACGTGGCACTGGAGCGTTTGCAAGCAGGAAAGGAGAATCGCCCTCGAAAAAAGACGAGAAAAAGTACAGACTTCGAGAAACAGATAACCGGCTTAATAGAAAGAAACCTGCTAAATCAGATGGGGAAATTAAACCCCTTCACCCGTCTCTGTCAACAAATCCGATGAGCACGGTTCCTCTTGCAAGTGTGGGTAGGAGGCGACGCGAAGCCATATCAGCAGAGAGTATTCAAACTAAATCTATCGCTAGCCCAGTTACACGCTCCTCAAGTACAAAGTCGACAAGACCAAGTCGTTTACGGAACCAGACAAACGGCCTGCTTCTCTCATCTGACGACTCTGTGTCCAACTCCAGCACTAGCTCGAGTCAAAGTGATTCCGGAGTGGACTGTGGAGGAAGCACAGTGAGCAGCAGTAGTAGTACTAGACGTTCTTTTAGTAGTGACCAGGGGAATAACTCTCCTGCATCTGGGATCAAATTGAGAAGCTCACGCGTACTAAAGGAGCCTGAGGGGTCTTCCGTTTCTTCCTCCATACCCGGTTCATCGCCTTGTGTTCAAGAGCCAATGGTCACTGCCACAATTAAAGGTCCGTCTTCCAGTATAACTCCGTTCCATGAGGCTTCCAGCGCCAACTCGAGGAGAAATAGTGAGGCAAGTAGTAGTAGTAGCAGCAGTAGTGTTGCCAGCGCTCCTAAACAGCCTCCACTTAGGATTACCTTCAGGATGAAGAAGTCATGCATGTTGGATGAATTGCTAGACTCCACAGACCAGCATTCAACTTCTCCCTCTGACCCGGTGTATTCGATGCTAAGTCTGGACGAAGCTAAGAGCGAGGCCCTGGACGCCGATGAGAGTGGAGAGGCAAAGCCCAATTTAGAGAACTATTCAAAGGTCATCTATGAAATTACCAAGTTGTCAAGTCCTCTGTGCAGCCCCAACGTCGCAAGTGGATGTGATATGGAGAGGGCGAGTGTGGCACGCTACTCGCCCAAGAAAAGAAGTAAGAAGAGGAAGAGGAAGCACAAAAAGGCGGAAAAACAAGACAGTGAACCCGAGGACAACGACGGCACCTCAGATGAGCTAGAAGATACGAGCGAGCGAAAAGGGGTAAAACAAGCGCGTAGATCTTATCCAGGAGAGACCAATGCACCAGAGTTAGCCGAAGCGGAAGGTAGTATTGTTAATAATAGAACCAAACGATTGAGGTTGAAAATTGGCGAAAAGGCGATCATTGATATTAGCATACCTTCCCATGCGCTGGAGCACAGCTCATCGTAGTATTTATATTCAAAGTCTACTCGAACAAAATGAAAGACGCTTAAAACACTTTTACCTCGAATTATCGTCATAGATTAATAGTTGGTAATCTGGTGAATTGGGCGATGCTCTTTGGATGGATAATTAGAACAAAACAAATATATGATCTGTCTGTTGAGTCAATTCGTTTGTACGTTGTCTGCAAAGGTTGTCTACATAATTTACTTTTAAGATTTAGTAATTTTGCTAGTTTTATTTTGAAGATCGCACTTCAATTCCTTCTTGATCTTTTTATCTTTCTTATTACGCTTTTAATTCGGTATTGAAAATACTTAGGTACCCAACTACAAAATAATGAGCCTTGCAGACAGACGCTAAAAATTCTGCACAAATCACAATTCTAATCCTAGATATGGTCGTAGTTGCTTAATTATGTCACATTTAAATTTGTCATTACCAAACATCTTTGATGGTTGTGTGTTTTAAAATGCGTAGTTAATTTAGATATTCCTGTGATGTAAGCATGCTAAAAGTTCAGAATAGGATCATAGGTAAATTGAGTATCAATTCAATAGGTGGTCGGGTGGGCGAAGGATTGATGTTGTACGCAAGGTACATGTAATAAAAACTGGAAACTTCTTTTTGTCAGGTCAACGGAATGGGACTACGCGACGAGCGCCGGAGAATAAGTATATCGCAAACTCTGTGGTCACGCCGAGTAAGTCGGGTGAAATTCACATCGGTTTTAACTACGATTTGGAACGTCGTGTTGGAAAGCGTCCTCAAAGGTCTGTTCGGGATTGTATTGGTCTAACTCCGTGTAGCTGTAGAGTTTTTCTGTCGGGAGAGCTCTCATTCTTGCAGCAACTTTGATCACCACAACTGCCATGCCTAATGCCTATCGCCAACAGCATTATGATCTCGTTCTCAAATTATTTTGGTTGCTTGTTGCGTTAATGTTAAGTAGATTTTGTAATTTCAAGGTGACCTTTTCGTGGGCTGATTCAGAGAGCTCAATGTCTCACTAAACCATTTTTCACTAAAGACAGTAGTGTCTCAAGTTTATCTTTAGGAAAACAATTGATGATCGATTGACGTTTCATATCATATCAAAGTTCATTGCCAAATGTAAATTGTAAATTGCAACATTCAATGCAGTATTTTGTAGAGATTTTGTCGGATATCATTTGAAAAGAATGGATTTCGATATGACGGAAATTGAAACCTCAAAACATGTTGCAAAACAAGCAACTTTATCAGTCGACAATTGCAAATCTTCTGTGATAGACCTTTCTTCAATAACAACTTTATTTGTAAATTTATTTTCAAAGCCCTACTCACAGAGAAGGTCACCTTCAGTTTTATCTTTACATGAATTTCTGTTTTCTCTAGTGGTATTCTAATGATCTTTTGCCATTTGCTTTCCAATTACTTTTTCGCATGCTTAGTTTTAGAAATTATAAACAAATAATTTATTTCCGAACATGTACGTGTATAACTTTTCTGATCTTATTAATATATTAAATGAATACTTTGTAAAAAGAACTACACAGACTGAACATATAACTAAATGTTAACTATAATTACTAACTGGATAACTATATGAAGCGAACTTCTACAACAGTTAAATACGAGCTTCCGTGTAAAGAAAAAGGGGAGAAGGAGAGAGACAGAGAGTATTTTGATCATATTTTCCCTTAAAGTCCTCGTTAGTTATTTAGTATATTGTATTTAGCTCTGTTCTCTTGACTGTCAATTACAGTAGTTACTTCATGTAACTAATCGAGATTTAGAAAAATGAGTGGAGATATGACAAGTCTGATTATTTATAGTATTTTGTCTCACAACGTTAATCTATTTAATGTTCTCTCACTAAAATTAGTGGCTAAATAATATGTATTTTTGCTTGTTAAGTTTAACCAAGAGTTAAATAAAAATGAAACTTCAGTGATGATAATTAGTGGTAACCGGAACATCCGGATTTTGTGAAGAGCAGAAGGGTCTTTAGTTGTGTTTAAAAATATCATTGTAATGTTTTAGCTAGTTTTGAAAATTTAGCATTTTAATTCGAAATTTTAATTGTCTTGCATGAGTATTTCTTAAGAAAAAAAGATGAAGACGCAAAACGCAGAATTAGGCTAGTATTTTATTTTGGTAGTAAATTAAATCTTGATAAATTCGTTAGTTTTTTTTTCATTATCGTTCTTATCAATTATTCCATTAGATGTAGAAACTATGACAATGAGAAAACAATGCACAACATGGACTGTATATAAAAGATGTGTAATCTTGTAAAAAGTCTTCAGTCTTGAAGGTTAAGAAATTGAGTAAAGAATCTCCGTACATTTTTTAGGGAATGCCCTAATGTACCAATTAAAAGTTAAGAATCCTCTAATTTCAACTCATTCATATTGTCTGAGACGAAACAAAAGAAAATGTGAAAAATAAATATAAAACATTTATGAAGCAAAACTAATTTCGCAAATTGAGTATGCGAAATTACTGTCACTAAATTTCGCAAAAACTGTCACTTTATTTGCATATTAACCTTGATCTTGAGTAATAGCTTGAGAGTGACCATGGGAACTTTTGTAAATTGATTTGGGAGGATCCCAAGGATTTTTGCTTTTATGTAGATAGAACAAAGCTGATATTCGCGGTTACAATGAAGCTGATATATTTAACAGCGATTATAACCTGGATGGGACTGGAGGGTAAGGGACTAATTTAATCTGAAATATATTTAAGTTAGGAATAATTTATATGAAGCATAAAATCATAAATTCTAGGCCATTACGCAAACTTTACTATAGAGTCCTTTAATGGCACAAGTCCCTTCCACATTGTCAACGTCACTCATATCTACAAGGAAGTTCTAAATTTGACTGTTAATTTTGCAAACCACACCAAATTTCAAAATTCAACCGTGATTCTAGCCGATCAAGAGAAGCAAGATTGGAACGAGCATTTACAGGGGGCCGACGACTCAGACAACTACACAAGGACCCTTAGAAAAGATACGGGTAAAACAGAGACTGTAGATGATACACTTAAGAACGTAGTGAAGACTCTAGTCTGGCACAAAGCTTCCTCCGAAAGTTGTTTAGGGGCATCAGAGCCTTTGACTAGGATTAGTAATATGTCCAGATTTTTCGGTGACTCCCAAAACAAATACACTTATGAAGACGCGAAAGCATTTTGTGAAGAAAACAGACTTGTATTAGCAGAGTTGGAAGGGCCTGCGGATATACGTTCCATTGGCAATTACTTTTTGAACAGTGAGAAATATTTAAATGTTCATTTATGTTTTTATGTTCGTTAGTTAAGTATGGTGTTCGCTTTTTTCAGATTATGAAAAACAGAAGGTGACAGACTTTAAGTATTATATTGGTGCGAATGACATTGTAACGGAAGGAATTTATATGCAAGGAAATGGAAAGCCTCTCAAGTTCCAATATTATCATACGAGTCAACCTGACGATGCAGTAAGCTAAAATAATGAAATAACTTCTGAATAATATCAATAATACTCTGAAATGTATTGAAATCGGTAGGACCAGGATGAAGATTGCACAGCTATTGGAAAAGAGTCTCCAGTCGGACCCATTGGAGTCTTTGACGAGTCATGCTCGAAACAATATCACCTTATTTGCATGTACAAACAGGATTCTAACTGTCGCCCGGACACTGCTGAGGGTAAAGACGTTAAAAAGTAACTTTTAAAATCACTGAATAATTTACCTAATTATTTCGAGTATTGCTTTTCAGAAACAACAAATGTCGACTTGATAAAGAACAAAGCTTTGACGCTTGTGGTTAAGATTGCGAAACGATCCTATTATATTAGTACGTTTCAAGATACTTGGGATAACGCTTTAAAATTCTGCAAGAAGAATAATAAAACTTTGTTTAATATGGATAAATACGTTACGGAGTTGTTCTTCATTAAGCTGGAGAAATGGGAAGACAAATTTTTTGAAGATGGTATGTTTAAAATATTTCCTTAGCAATTTTTTGATAGCATATATAATAAAATTTAATCAAGTGATTTTTCCCTCATCAGCACCACCAATGCCACCAGTTCAATATTGGACATCAGGGAAATTCATAGGCTCCCACATGAACGCTGAAATTTTTTGGCATAATGAAAAGGACCATTCTTCTTATGAGCAACCGGGCAGCACTCAACAAGAGTTCACATACAGCGGAGTCTTCAAATGGAGTAATAAAAAAGGGAAGGACCCCGGCGGACCGCATGGTAATCGCCGGGATATTTGTGTGAGCTTTGGGTTTGAGGCAAAGCCTGGAGGACTTCCATACGTGCGAAATACTAATTGTGGTCTTCCCCAATATTTCGTGTGTCGCACGATTGACGCAAAAACTAGTACGCCAAGTATGACGACTGAAGACCCAGAACTTGCAGCGGCTGGCATCAAACCGTTCGACAAAAAGAGCAAAAGTAAGAAAAGTAATGCCACCGAAAAATCCAAATGACATGTCGCACAAAATTCTGATATGCGTTTATTGACGAGAATAATATTAACGATAAATAAAATACGATTCCTTTACGATTGAAATTGGTCTTTATTTGATTTTCTTACTCATGTAAAAGGACCCGATCATTAATTTCTTAATTAAACACCTTAAAAATACAGTAAAATATACAGTCAGTTCAGTAAATCCGTTTAACACTTAACTAGTTTACAACTTACTTTATAAAAGCGAATACATTAAAAAGTAAAGTTAAAATTTATTAAGACGAACAGGACTATAATAACTTGATTAGTTAGTTTGATCATTAAAAAGTAAAAAGTACCCGCTAACATTAACAGGTTTCATTTATAAAAAACTGTCAGTCATTTTATCCATAAAACGGAGAGCAGATTCAATAAAATTCAGATTATTTCAATTTCAAAAGTGATATTCTGTTCATATGAAAAAAGATTAGGAAAGACTTTAGCCGTATAACAAGTTTTTGTACATAAACGACCTTCTTTTATATACTAATCATTTAGCACCAAAAACTTTCATCTAAAAACGTAATTGTCGTTGCAATATTGTACATAAAATCAAATATAAAATTGCAAATGGAAGAAAGAGTTAGAGAGGAATGCCAGCAACAAAAATACAAAGTGCAGAGATTCGACACTTTAGTTAAAACGACGACAACGGAGAAACTGAAGAGTCGAGAAGAATCGTGATTGACTTTGCAAAAAAATAACGAGACTAAAGCCTTTTAAAGCGTCGTCAATGGGTAGCAACTTGTGCGGGTGGAACCTGAGGAGATGGTGGATGAGCCTGGGCAGATCCTTGACCTACAGGTTGCTGTTGTTGTACAGGGGCCGGGGGAACATGGCCTTGCTGCTGACCAGCAACAGGAGCGCCTTGGCCAGGAACTTGTTGTTGATATTGTTGGGTATCTTGGTGGTGAATTGGTTGTTGATTTGGATTATTGGGTTGGGGAGGACTTGGATGATTTTGATACTGGGGTGGGGCTTGTTGATAAGCTTGCTGTTGGTGGTGAATTTGCTGCTGTTGACCACCTTGATTGGGCTGTTGATATTGAATTTGCTGTTGTTGGTGATGTGGTGGCATACCTCCAGCAACTTGATGATGCTCTTGTGGATTATAGTGCATTTGTTGGCCTTGTTGGTGTTGGAGTTGTTGCTGATAAGCTTGGTGTTGTTGAGCTTGAAGATGTTGCATCTGTTGTGGATCATGATGATACCCTTGGCCTTGTGGAATGGCATTAGGATGGACCCCTGGAGGTGGCATCTAAAATTCATAGGTAATTATTAAATTAGATTTTTGTAATTAGCTTCATAAATTCAACCACACAAAAAGCTATGAACAGCGAAAAATAAATAGGGGCAAGTGAAGATTACATGGTGTCCTCCTTGAACAGGTCCTGGATGATGACCCTGACCATGAAGTTGCGCACCGTGTGGGAGTGGTTGCGCGCCATGTGGAATCTGTGCTCCAGGTGGGAGAATAACGGGCACATAGCCAGGTGGGGCGGGTGGGATCTTTTTAACACAACAAAAATAGCAGAAACGAAACTCGCATGCACAAACAAACAGCAGCGGCATGGCAGGCAAACACTCAATAAATAAAAGCGTCAAATAAGCAACTTACCAATCCTTGCTCCATCATTCTTCTAATTTCCTCCTCATGAGCAGAAGCGTACTGTTGGTATTCCTCTGGAGTGTATTGTTGATGTTGATCAAGTGGTTCTTTCATATGTCTCCTATCAATCCCATTGTCATGCTCATATTGTCTCATTGCAGCTTGCCTAAGCCTCTCCAATTCTTGCCTTTTCAGCTCATCAAGCTTTGATCGCACATTATGATTTACAAACTCGATGTCCTTGGCAATTTTACCCGATTTTATATCATCAGGGTCAGCTTTCTCGAGACGCGATTTGAAGTCATCATCCTTTTCTAAGATATTCACTACTTCTTGAAGATATCGCTTGTATTCTACGTCAAACGCCTAGTTTATTCAACACAAAAATTATTTACTATCACAACCAATATTTGAATAGTCTACTGATAAAATACTCACTTGATCATCAATTTCGTTATTCTCTGGACCTCCCTTGTCATGCTTCTTCTTCTTCTGCTCCGTCACCGGTGGTGCGACGCAACCGTAGATGAAGAAAAAGAGGAGACCACATGTTAATAACGGTCTCATCTTTAAGCACCGCAAAATCCCTCGAAACCTGAAATATGAAATATGTAGTTCCAAAACGTTAGCGAAGCCAAATCCAATCATCAATTCGATTCTTACTTAATTAAACTACTTCTGTACCCAACATTTCCTTTCATACTAACTCAAAAAATATCACCACCATCATTTTACCAACCACTTCACCTTCTCAAAATCTAACAACTAATTGCTCAACTTCCTCATGATTACTCCTAACGAATTACTCCTAATTTGAAACAGTTTTACCAATCAAAATAATCACCCCACATTTCACATTCTAATTAAATAATTACCCTTCTCTAATCACCAAACTATTCCTGATCTCTCAACCATACGCTGAATATTTATCTAATTAATTATCAATTAAATTAACTTACCAATTCCCCAAACTTTCCCCCTTTATCTCCTCCTCTCTCTCTCGATTAGTACAAATTAAAAAATTACTAAATTATTTCAAAGTCAAATCCCTCAACCGGAACCCATTTGCTTTGGACTTTTCAAGGACAATTATCCTCTCTCGAATGATTAAAATTAGTAAAAGGTGGATCACATTTTCATCCACTCTCTCCAAAAGAAACCTGAAACCTGACATGGATTTGTGATGAGCACACACACACGACCATCCACTCAATGAAAAAGCTGACGTGGATTTCCCAATTTTTTGCCATATGACATGAATCTGAGCGGTCGATACCATCCCATGTTTGAGTGACTCCGCCCACTCTTATCCTAACTATTCTTTTGCACACCTGTAATCAAGTGAAATATAAACAGTGGGCGAAATCATATGATTGTCGTCATCAACGGCTTTGTTTAACTTGTGATTAGCGTGAAGTTGTTGATTTCCAAGTAATTGATTAGTGAGATGGGTTCATGTTCTGAGAATTTGTGAAATGTGATGAGATAATTGACCCCGAATGGGGCTGGGTTAAAAATAAATTAAACTGTGGGGTTAAAATGGGAGAAATTGCTGGAAATTTGTCACCAAACAATGCCGATTTTCTGCCTCAGTTTAAGGCGATTGGGCAAGGATTGAAAAAGTAGGTTAATTATTTTTATGTCAATATTGTCAATATTTAAAGTGATAATTAACTGAATTTATTTTAAATAGGAGATTCTTCCGGAAGCCTAATGTGGCGGAGGCGATTGAACAATATGGTAAGAGTAATAATGGATAATTAGTTTCATTGCAGCCCTTGGGATTTATTTGTTTTTATTTATATTTTAAACAGAGGAACTGGCACAAGAGCTACAACGCGAGGATCAAGTGGAATTCGCAGCGATTTGCTACACAGAAGCGGGGAAATGTCATGAGCCTTTGAAGAATCCAATTCAACAGGCAAACCTGTTATTAAAGTCGGGTAGGCTTTACCTATCAGCTCGAAATGGGCGTCGGTTTTATCAAGACAATTATAATAATCTGTTTTTCCGACCTGAAAGTTTACATTCCACTATTTGCGGAAACTCACAGGTAAATAAAATGATAATGAATGACATTAAATTATAAATATTATAAATGATTGTAAATAATTATATTTAGTTGGCAGTCCAGTGCCTAAGCCAAGCCGCTAAAATCTACAAACGTGAAAACTTTTACGGGCTGAGTGTTCTCATCACGTTGGAAATTGCGCAGTGCCTATTCAAGGAGGGCTCTTATGGAGAAGCTCTGAAGCATTATCGTTCCGCCTTGGAAACCTGTCGATCCCAATTTACTTACCTTGACCAACTCCCAATCACTGAATATATGATTCACTGCAAGCTAGAAATGACAGATTATGACAGCGCGCTCAAGATGATTAACGATACTTTAGTTGGGATACGAAACTGTAGTGATGAAGAAATCTCCCCTGAACTCAGATCCCAATTTATCAATCGCCTCGAAATCTCCAGAGTTTGTCTGCTAATGTTACTTGGTACTAATACTGTCGACATTTTAGGATTTATCTGGCCCGATTCCAAACAAACGAAACAGTCTGGTACATCAGGAGCAGTATTAGCTGATCATTCCCATTATCAAGACCTGTCACTACTTCCCACAGGTCTTAAACCAATTTCGCCTCCTATTACCTCTAAACCCTCCCCATCTTCAGCGAACGAATGTGATAATGAGATGAGGAGTGTCCAAATCCATTTGAAATCTCTTGTGATATCCGTGCAGCATGGATCCACTGATGAAATTGAAGAAGTTAGAAGTAACCTAGCTCCAATTATGCAACAGTGTCATCACGACTTGTTTGCGATGTTGATCAAAAGCTTATCCTAGTCAACCTTGTGGAATCTGTGCATTCTTTTAAATCTTTTAATCATTTGCTGTAAGCATTTTTTTATTCAACTAATTTTCCAATACCTTCTTTGCAATAACTATGCCAAAGAGTATGTTTATTTACGTCAGAAAATTAATAAAGCGTAGTACTGATTTTAATCTATTTTTTATGGATGGATAACCTGTTCTTCCTTGCATCCTACACGTCTCATACCAATTTCCCTACTCATAATGCGATGTTCAGAATAATATTGATTTGGTCCCAAGAAAATATCGCTTGTTTATCAACTGGAAATGGATATCGTGAAACAAATCATAAACTTGTTTGAGCAAAGATCCTCTTTTAGTAAGTAATAGTTGCACACACAACAGAACTACTTTTTGTCTGTTTGTCCTACTCCATAATTAACTATTTACATAACAACACACATCGCTCTGAGCATCTTATCCAGCTCCTTCCAAAAATGTCATGCTACATATCCTTCGCGATAAAATAAAAGAGTTTTGTAGACTAAAAGCACTTTTACGATCTAGAGGAAAATTCAATCTCCTTTTTGTTTGCCCGGCCTTGTTATCTAATCTTGGAAAAAGGCTTAATGTGAAGGAATAGTTCCTTTTCCTTGAACAAAAAGTTGTCCATTTTAGGGCTTTGGAATAAATTGCTACTCTGTTTGCAAAGACTTGAACGGAGGAGTAAGTTTTGTTGCGAATTCCTCCGAATCGCTACACTTATCCTGGTAGGAACGCAGATCGGGATCGGACTTTATTGATTTGTACAGGAGTGTGTCAGTATGCCCATGGTGAATGGGATGCTGGATGCACGTCATCTTTCACTTAGACTGTCCTTGGCCTAGCGCGTCGTTAGTCACACTCTACTAGTCATTTAACCTTTTAAGTTGAATATTTGAAATAATAGGCAAATTGTAAAGCAGCTCAAAAACTAATAAAGTTTTAATAATTTAATAGTAACTATTTCATAATTTATAAAAAGTAAGAGTGAAAGCAACAAGTTAATAAAGGAAGAGAAATGGCCGGAAATGGAATGTATGGTGTGGGCTCCATCCTAGAAGGAAAGAAAAGCAACGAAGATGACTACTTTTATATTTTGGGGTGCAGTGAAACATCTACGGTAAGAAACAAATTTGATAATTAATTAAATATTATAGTGCAATTGAATTATTCCATTTAAAATAATAGGACGAGCAAATAACAGCAGAGTATAGAGTAAGGGCTCTACAGTACCATCCCGACAAGCATCCCGGAGATGCCCAAGCACTGGAGCGATTTCAAAAGTTGCAAGAAGCAAAGGATACTCTTCTGGACCCGGAGAAACGAGCAAAATATGAGAAGTGGAAGCAAAGTGAAATCTGCATCCCATACAAACAGTGGCTGGGAATGAGTAATCGTTGTGTAACTGTACGCATTAAAGTTTAAGCATTTCCTGTCAGATTAATTTAGAAAATTTTGCAACTAATTTCCTTTCGCATGTAGACAATGCACTGGGCAAAACCCAGGGACCAAACAATGCTCCAGTCAGGCTCAGACAAACGACAAGCAGAACTCCAAGAACAAGTGAAAAGTTCCCAGCCCGGGCGATCAACCCAACCATTCGTTTGGAGACCGGAGCAGACAACGAGTGTTTATGCAAAGTTTAGAAATTACAAAATCTAATTATTTCAAAGTCTGAAGTAAACAAGGGACCAGTCAATTAATTATCATGCAAACTGAAATGGCAATGACATAGGGCATTCCATAGTTTTCAGTGTAGATCAGTTTGCGTGATTTATTATTATGATTAAGATTAATATTATTATTGACAATTAGATGATGTTACTTTTATGCAAAACATGCAAGTACAATTTTGCATGTTTCTTACAAACTTGAGTGATTTAAACGCATTGTTTATGTGTAACAATTACATCCTAAAATTACCAAAAAAGACGTATGCGAAATATTTGGCATTCTATGGACCATGACTATACGCTCTGTTTAATGTATAGCAATTTAATTTATGTACCGAAATCCTTACCAGCTTATAATAAACTGTGTAAAAAGTCGTTTACAGTCACATTTACTTTTGTGCATTGTCTTCATTAGCAAAAACTTATAAAAAGTCAGTTCTTGGTTGACTTTGACTTGACTTGTTTCACCTGCTTTATTTATTACATTACATTGTCCTGGGATGATCAATAGCCTCAAGCACTATTTCACACTTAAAGCTTAAGTAGGTTTAATTACTAGAACCAACGCTGTTGCAATAAACTCCTGGAAGCAGAACTCTTTGCCGTGTGTGTCCTCCATAAAAACAATTCTTTATGAAAAGCACAACCTTGATAGAATAAAAAGAGATTGGCTCTAGCCACTAGTGCTAAAATTGTATTGAAATTGATAGGTTTTGAAAGTGTCAGGATAAAATGTCTGTAATTACTATAAATAATGACTCGGAGTTTCCTAAGCGATCCCACGGATTTTCCAATACCTTACGTGACATTTCTAACTTTTTCTTTGACCTTTTGTTAAAATTGGTTTCAATTCCGATGTTTCTTGTTGGAACAATTTGTACTTGGATTGGGATAATAAGGACGATAAATCAGAAAAAGTTGCGAAAGTTGGAAGGAAAGGTTTGTTCAAATGAAAATTGTTTTGTTTTGGTAATGAGTAAAATTAGTTTATCATTTTAGACCGTTCTTATAACCGGAGCTAATAGTGGAATAGGAGAGTGTCTTGCAAAATACTTTTATCTTTCTGGTTGCAAACTGATTCTTGCAGCGAGAAGAAGGAATGAACTAGAGCGAGTGCAAAGAGAGCTCATGAATTTAAAATCGGTAATGAAAAATCATTTGATTTTTTATAAATTCAGTTAGCAACTAATTCCTTCATTAATTAGGATAGAGACGTCATTCTCCATCCCCCATCAATTCTCGAAATGGACGTATCCAACTGGAAAGCCATACCGGAGAAAGTTCAGACAGTCTTGCAAACCCACAATGTCATTGACATTTTAATAAATAACGCTGGCATATTCAATCAAGGCACTTGCCTCAAAACTCGAATGGAAGTTGATGAGCAAGTCATGAACGTGAATTATATGGGAACTCTTGCTCTCACTAAATGCGCTGGGAATCTAATGGCTGAGCGGCACTCGGGTCATATCGTTTTTGTAAGTAGTGTCCTCGGTAAAATGGCAATTGGTAATAGTTCATCATACATTGCTTCAAAACATGCAATGCAAGCGTTAGCTGACTGCTTCCGTTTGGAGATGCGCCGACATGGAGTTAAGACGACGATTCTTTCCCCCGGTTATGTCAAAACTCCAATCGCATTAAATACTCTAACCCCAACAGGGGAAAAGTTGGGGGTGCAAACGAATGAGATCGAAAATGGATACGATTTGGATTATGCGTGTGAGCAAATGTTTAAAGCTGTTGTGAATGAAGAAGATGATGTCATAATAGCGCCATGGTACATAAGAGCGAGCATTGTCTTGAGAACTTTTTGGCCCAAAATGTATTTCTTCTCTGTTGATGTTTATAATAGACGATTCAATTTAGAATGACAGTATTATGAATGATTAAAATTAATAAACACTTTGCTCAAATAAATGAAAGTTTATTGCTTAATTTATAGTTTGCCACATTCAAGGAATTTTAAAATATTATAAATAAAATAACTATTAAAGTTTAAAATATACTTTTCTTTAAAAAAACTTAATTTCGATTAAACATAAAGTTTCTAAGCCATCATACCTACCAATCGAATTGGAATGGACGCACAAATTCCATATCGTCCAGACCTGGGTTTGGCGCATTACTGGCTGACTGCCAGGCCGTGAATGGGTTAACTATCTTAAATGAATTTTTGTCCCCGCTGGAAGAACCCCGCTTAACGCGGCTGGGGATTACTCCATGTAACCCTTTTCCACCACCATTATTGTAGTCATCACCTACTATGTCCTTGATTAACTTAAAATATTCAATTAAAATTCACCAAACAAAATGTTAACGATGCGAACTTACAATGCGGTAGGAATGGACAGTTGTCGCCCCTAGGAGCACACAAGAAATGAAAACGAGAGCAGTTTTGGTCCCCATCTTTGATTTCTGAGTTTGATTATAACCCTTTGGGTTTAAGACTTTGATTTGAGTTGAAAATTAATAATTGAATAGGTTATGTATTTGTCATTTTCCGCTGTGAAAATACGTAATTCCGTTCTTAAATTGCCTTAAATTATATACAAAAATCAGATTGCATAACTATTACGCAACGGATATAATAAAACTAATTTATTTGATGAAGAGCTTTATGAATGGTGACAAATAATCTAAAATAATCATGATTTTCTCTCGATTATTATACATGCCATGAAAATGCTAACTTTCAACGTGCGTAGGAACGTTCCAGATAAAAACAAGTGCGTTTCAGACTATCGAAGCGAAAAGCATTTTCCCCATCTCAATCTCGAGGATGTGAAAGATGAGCGAGCGAATGTAGAAAAGGCGGTGAAATGATGAGCTTTCCATGTTATACTGTAGTATACTGTAGTCTGTGGTGGAGGGAGACTGTTTGTGGAGGCACTTCCGGAGTTGGTGGAGTTGTGATTTATTTAGAAATAATTTCTCATTATTTTAGGTCTGATTAAAAAGTCTGATTAAACTTAACAACTTATTTAAAACTAATTTCATTACGGGTCGAAATTTCCGTTTCGTTCAGGACCTTGAAAGAATCTCAATGTAATTAATTAATTGAAATAGTTGAAATGGCAACTTGCTGTGATTAGTTTTTATTGAGCGAATAACGCATAATTGACTGTAGTTTTGAATTTTGATTGAATAATTTGAGGTGTGATTTTTAACTGATGACGATTGGATTGTTTTAGAAAATGAGTGCGTGCTATCGTTGCAATAAACCAGGTCATTTCGCCAGGGAATGTGAGGAGCTGTCAATGCAGCGCGGGGTCGGTGGAGGAGGTGGTGGTGGACGTCCTCGTAATGGGGGAAGAGGTAAAAGTTTAAGCCAACAGCCAATTCAACTTGATATAAGTGCTATTTTGTGTTTTTGCTGACTTTGTTGGCGGCTCTGCTACGATTTATATTATATTGAAACTAATTATTTGATATTTTTAGACAAATGCTTTAAATGCAATCGATACGGACATTTCGCCCGTGACTGCAAGGAAACGGATCGTTGCTACAAGTGCGACGAGGTCGGACATATCGCGAGGGATTGCAAGTTGTCATCTGATGAACGTAAGGGATGAAGAATGAATTTAATTTTTGTATATTTAATTTGGTAAAAGAAACTGTTGACGTGTAATTTTGACTTTGAAGCGTCTTGCTACAACTGTCGCAGACCAGGGCACATCGCTCGGGAGTGTACGCGCCCGGATTCTCGAAACTTCTTTAATAACATGACCTGTTTCTCATGTGGAACCCAAGGGCATGTTAGTCGAGATTGCATGAAGGAGAAGGATGATCGAAAGGTATAATTATAAATTTAATAAATTATACTCAACACGTGTAATTTTCCAACATTTGTAATTTATATAATTATCCAATTTGTCTAATTAGTGTTACGCTTGCGGGAAACTCGGACATATTTCTACCGACTGTCCGAATCCGGATGGAGAAGCAAAGAAATGCTACAATTGTAGTTCTTCTGATCATTTGTCTCGAAACTGCCCGTCTTCTGAGGGGACAGTTTGTTACCGGTTGGTTAAAACATTTGCATTTCTTCAAGTTTGTTTAGTTTGTGCCAGAATTATTGATAATAACTTTAATTATCTGCTACTTTCAGGTGTAAGGAGAGAGGTCACTTGGCTCGCGAATGCATTGCTCCCGAAATCCCAGCTTAGATGTCAAAGGCTGTATTCGCAGCGAGATTCGTTCTTCAATAATTCCTTAGTTTAATCCTAATCCGAATTCAGTCATCGTGTTTTTTGACCCCCTTGAAAATCCAAAACAATCTAACTTTTTTGTTATAAATCCCTTTACATAACCTACTTATATTTATACATAAATACTTTAATTCGAATCAAGTTCACCTCGCTAATGTTAGTCAATGAAAATTGTCAGTATTTTATTTCGTCCATCCATGTATGTATTAGAAACATCCTACAGTTTAAAAAAACTCTCCTGACAGTATAGTCAAACGGTTATAGCTAATAAGATAAAGTTACTCATCTCATGTTTTATGTAGGTGAATCGGGTAAAATCTTACTTTTGAATTGGTTTTTAAAACCACCAAACTCAATATCTAGATCTCTCTGTGTATAGCAAGTACCTTAAAAGTCTGTTAAAAATTAGGCGTCCATCTCAGTACCTACATATAATAGTAATGATTGGGCTAAAAAGTAATCATGATTTTTGTTGGCAATTTTCATTCATGCCGACTTCTTCACTAAACCTTGTTAGCTATTTAGTATTAGTACCCAGTCTCAATTACTTTAATTTAAATTGTCTCAAAGTATTCGGAGTGGTTGTGGTGTTCACTTGATAAAGAGGAAGGTGTTTGCAGTTGTTGACTCTCTCAACACTAATCACAAAGTACTGTTATTCTGTGATGCAAATTAAAGGATACTGATATTACTATACTGGTGAAGTTGGAATGAAATGACTGTTTTAAGTTACGTAAATTTTAGAAGATGAGAGCGACTCGAGTTGTAAAGTTTTAAGTCAAAAAGAACATATTAGAACGTAGCTCTATATGTAATATGCATACATGTATGTATATCTTGTTGAAAGTACCTATATTCTGGTTGAAGGGAGGATTTAGAGAGAGTATTTAATGGTTTGCTGTGAACTGATCTGTATTGTTGAGAAGGGTAGTATGACTAAAGAAATATAAATTAAACCTTTCATCTCAAAGCGGAATTGTTTCCGGGTGGAATTTGAGAGAAAATAAAAGGACCTCTTTTATTCAAAGAAAATTTATTTCATCTCGTGTCCAACTCGAGTTTTTTTGTGCTACTTTCACGAATAAACGCACTTAATTCATACTGTGGGTAGGGTCATTCCTTTTTATTTCACAGCGAGCATAATATGCAGATTCCAGTCAAGTGTAATTGTATCCGTTGACTGTATCAACTCTCTTGATTTGCAACTCCTCGATCATGATATATTTCTGCCTACTTCCGCCCATTTTTCATGTATGACAGCCACCCATGACATTACACGGCTGAAGGGAAAACATATCGTATTAGATATTACAAGGCTTCAGCTCCGCAGCTCCCGACCATTATCTCAACTCTGGCAAATCGGCTTTCCCTTCTACTCGTAAATATAAATCTTGTGTTTTATCCAGCCCAGAGCTCTCGGCGACTCCAAAAAGTTATCGACATTTTTCTCAACAACTCTGTCCATTCCTATCCGAGTAGTGATTTTTCACGATTTCAATGTTGTTCCTCCCATAAAGCTTAATAGGAGTGGGTAGTTGGAAAGAGAGTGAGCTCCCTGCTCCCCGTGCCCATCGTCCATACACATTAATGAGCTGAAACAATTGGTAAAATGTATCGTCTCCTTTCCTTCTTGGTAATGGGGGAGTGCGAGACGCTTTTTTGCTCCCCAGTGCAGCAGTAGCCAAGAAGACGTTGTGCAGCCAACATTGGCCTTGTCTTTGAAAAGGTCTTTATCGGAGGGAAGAGCGCTTCCTTGCAGTGGATCCAAAAAGGGCCATTACTTCATCCTCATGAATTGTATGGGAAATGGTAAGAGGAGTGTAAAAAGAGAAGAGGGAAATACTTATCCCATTAAGGAGAGCAGATATATAGCATGTCAAGCTTTAATGTTGTGAAAGTATCATGCAATCCCCAATATATTATGGAACACTTTCTCCAAATCCAAAAGCAGCATTCGCACTTTTCTTTCTACCCGTTTTATCATTTATCCATAACTACTAAATAATCCATGGAGCTCCGCAACCCAAGGAGGGGCCTACCGTCAACTCGAATATTTTTTGTTTTCCACTCCTCTTCCCCTTGACCTTCCGCTTTTGGCAAGGCTCCGCTTATTACTCCCAAAAATTATCCTCTGCTGTGGAACGCCGGAGCGCAGAGAAGAAAGTACCCGAACGAAACGTAGACTTGTCGTCCCACAAGGAAAAAAATATCCATCGTTGGCTTGCCATTTGTCGTTATCATCTAAGAAAACTGAAGTCAGATTAATCTTGTCTTACTTTGTGATAAATGTAATGATCCGGAATCTCGCTGCCTCGAGTAGAACTCCGAAATCGGCTTCGTTTAATGCAGGGAGGTGACATTACTCTTGTTCCACTGGCTTCCTCCCTCTTCCCCTCCTACAATAGCGGACATGTGTTAGACAAGTTGTTTTACAGTGAGTGGAGCCCTGATAGCGCTCCAATTTTATGAATCATGGGGATGCCTAGGGTAATGCAGAGGAAAAATGTTGACCTTACTTTTCAACTATTTTCCTTTACTAATAGCCAAAAAAAAACATTCTCAAATTTACGTTTTCTTTACCATATTTACAGTTCCGTTTGTGTTCCCGCTCACCCCACCAATTACTTGTTTGTGGCTTGTTTCCGCCTGCATAAAATGAATATTATAACCACGATTCATATCCATATTTAAATAAACATCATATTATTATATTCCACTCCAACTGGAAATCATATCAAATTGCCACCATAAAATAGGCATGAAATAAGCTTGGCCAAAATTATTCAATGCGAATATAAAAGTGTGTGCGTAAACTGAGCCTTTCTCCTCGTTCTCCTCCTCATTTGCTATTGATATATGATTATTACGCGAGTCCTTATTTGCAATGGAGCCTTGCAGATGCGATGTAGCTTTTCTACTAGTTGAGCACTTGGGTTTCCAGTTTCCTCCTATGCCGTTCTTATCCCCGTCGATCCTTTTCCCTTGCAGTTGTACACACAAAGAAAGTTTAGTCATGCATAAAGGCGTCATCAATTTCTTTTTCTATTACATGACTCGATGCCATAGCAGGGGATAAAATTCATGCCAAATGTTTACTCATTCATAGTGTGCGAGTAGTTTACTCCCTTCTCTCCTACACATAAATTAAAAGGTTTCTCTCCACATCTTTCTCTCTCACTCCTGTACGGAATGAGCACATTCAACTAGTCCAAACTAATTCTGGATGGAAAAGGTTGAAAACAACGCAGAGACTCTTAAACCTTTCTCTTAAACCAACTTGATCATTACCAACATCACTATTTACAAACCAGATGGAGGAAAGGCACAACATTCGTGGCACCATTTACTCCACTCCATACCCGTTTAGCTTGCTCCAAGAACTGGTAATAGTAATAAGAGCTGGTCGTTAGACCCTCATGGGATTACATTTTGTACACAGCCTTAATTAAGAAAAGTCGGAGATGTGCAGAATTGAGAAGGAAACAATGCCATCTCATTGGGAATCTATATTAGCCAGAGTGGAAAGAATACTAAAGCCAAAAAGTCATTCTTTTTCTCTTCACCTCAAAAAACAAGTTGGCTTACTAGTCACGATTTTCAATATTTCTTTGCACGATACTCTTGATGTTGATGATGATCATTTTGTCCGACTACATAAACAGTTCAACTTTCTCTGCCTTTGTCGGAGGGAAAAGTTGGATTTTTTTGAAAGATGACTTAAAGTAGTGATGCATTCCGAACCGAAACTGTTTTCCCACATGGTTCACTCGCTACACTCGCCTTCATTCTTCATAGATTTTGGTTTTTGGTTTTTGTTTGAAACTTGTCTAGCTGGGTGGCAAGGTCTGGACTGAAATGCTATTATGTTGTGTATAGTAGCCACTAAAAGTATTATTACTTCCTGTTCGCTAATCTCGCTCGAGCATGATAGTCCCTTCACTCACGTGTTCCAACTGCTTCCGTCAGATACTATTGAGGGGAAGACATGTTAGTCAGGAGTTAGTTAGGCATGTTGATCGGCTGCCCTTAAACCAAACTTTTAAATGTATCTGAGGAATAATCTTGAGGAAAGTGGAGTTTACTCCCTCACACACTCCCATTTCTCTCCATTTAGCACAAGAGCCGAGGTGATTGACAATAGAAAAGGATAAAAGTTATTAGATTTCCTTGGATTTTGTTTGACACCCTCTTTTACGCTTGACGTTTCCCTTTTTCTCTTTCTCTCTCTCTCTCTCCTCCAATATCTGCATCGCCAAAGTTGAAAAGGAATTTCTCCAGACAACCTTGTAGAGCGAGGCTGGCTCTTTCCCTCTCGCTCTCTAGAAATGCCAGTCTTTTCACAAAATTATGTGATGTACGATCTCCGACTCGAAGCCTGTAGTAGTGGAGTAGAAAACATTTAAAAATGGATTTAACTGCATGTACCCCATTTACATATATAGATGAAGAGCATATTTGCATGTACTTATCGACAAGAATATTTCCCCTTTCACATTCCCCACAGTCCTTTCCATGGACTGTGTGGAATTCTCATGTTTTATGCGATTCTCTTTTTAGTTTTGCTGTGAACAAAAACAGCACCACTTTAACCGCACAACATATACAACTTTCCCCAACACATATGAGCCTACTCAACATCAACTCTATCAACAACATCAGCCCACTTGCCACTAAAGTGAAAGTATAGCTTTCAACTTTCTCTTTATCGTATGCATCTATCCTGCAAAACTCGCTTTTTAAACTCTAACCTTATTTGGGAACAATCCCCGTTGTAATCGCTTGATGTGGTCTGACGACAGACTAGCTTAAGCTATGCCGGGGTGACTGAAGACAGTCAAAGACGGGAAGAGCACATTTCTTCTTCTTCTTTTTTTAAAAAAAAGGATGATGGGTGGCGGGTTTCTGGCAAGCAGCCATTTATTCATGGACTACCTTGTAAATTCTTTTTCGGAATGGGCTTTTTTCTCCCTTTTTATTTCAGCCGAGCACATTCCATTTAATACTCTTGGAACTAAACAGCCCATACACTTTGCATTTTTCACCAAACTTGTAGTGATTCAAAAGGGTGATAATGTTGCGAAAAGCCGTAGGTTACACATAAAAGGCAAGATGCAAATGAACTTGAAACGAGATATTTCTCTTATCCAAATAACTTTTGTAGAAATCTGGACAAGCTATGTTAATTCTAAATGTCTTAAAAAACTTTTGTAAAATTGCAATATATCAAGGAATTAATGAAGATTGACTCAACCATTAGTGTAGAGGAATACGATGGGAATACGATGGGAATACTGCGGGATATGGCTTCCAATTGGAGTGAAAGTTTTGTTGCGGTTTGAACCCAGCACCCATAACTAATCCATATTACAACTTATGTTTACAGATCGTGGAAAATGGATGAATTATTTTATCCCTCTAGTAAGACTGTACACGTGCCGATGTATAAAAAATATATAATTTTAGTAGAATTAAAAATATTGGTTTGAGGTTACGTTTTATGCTTTTCCTATTCTATTAAAGCTTTCCGCTTTTTCTAACTTTGCTCTATAGTTTTTACTTGTTCCATCTCGTTCCAGCTTTCATTACAGCCATTGAAGCGGAAGTTGGGTCTAGGGAGACCTTTCTGCTGTGTTGTGAGATGGAGAACGATTTGTGGGACAGAAACAAAATTCCATTCATTATCTTCATACAACGATACAACTACTCTGAGTCCTGAGCCGTTCATGCTTGGATTTTCTACGACGAGAGAGACACTTAAATTGCCCACGAGGAGTATAAAAAAAAGTCCCTTAGCAAAGAGCTATAGCTAACCGCTCCCCCGTCATCTCGATTGGCTGTTATTTTAATGGAAAATCTATTTGCTGTCACCTTTTTTCTTCGTATGTAGAAAACACACACGGGAGGAAAATGAAAATGAGATTTGCAAATCCTGTGAGAAGTTCCTCTGCGTAAATCAATTTTAGGTGGTATTCCCACGCACCGTCTTTATCACTTCCGCCAGTGAATTGAGCCAATTTCATTAGCTCCGAGATTGTCAGCTTGTCCGCGTAGTAAATGTGTTGTCAATTTTACGGTTCGGAAATGACGTTATTGCTTCTTCTCGTCGAGAGCTCATCAGTGGGCGAATTGCTTCTAGCTAATTACTTAAAATTAAAATGGTAATAGGAATGACAGGCAACTTCCTTGAGAAAACTCTGCCTTCTCAAGCTTAGGGGAGAAAGCAGTGAGTGAAGTGGAGTGGCAGGAAGGGAAAAGTGATCTATCTGTCTAGGGCCAGAAACTAAACTAATAATATTATGTGGAGCAACGAAACTGCCTGAAGGAATATCAAGAGTGAATGATGATGGCTCTGTTGCATCACATAAAAAGCTACACCAATATCGGATGCTGTTGGGAGAAAGTTTAAATTAAAAAAAAAACTGCTAGTTTACTCAAAAACACTTGAGAATCGTGAAGATGGAAGCTCTCCTCAAGTGTTTATGGGGAGAGCGTGTATGATGAAAACAAATGGGAAAACTTGAGGAATTTCTTGTTTTGCATGATAGAAAGTATAACGTAGATCTCTCATAGTTTTCCCCGCTACAAATTAGTACAGTGTTTAACCATCCCAACAAAGAGAAGGGGAAACGAGGGATTTTATTGGACTTATGAGCTACTCGCTTTATACAACTGCTTTGATCTCTTCTATCTCCGCAGAGCATCAAACTAAGGGAAACTTTCTCCCCGAGTTGTCATTGAAAGAACCCGTTCGGAGGAGAAATGGTTGTGATTGTGTGACCAACGTCAACATCACTTCACCACCTACTATTGCGTTTTCTCCCCCGAAGAAAACTACTTTCATTCAGTTACGAAATTTTTGTCTTGAGAAGGCTGAACAAAGGCATAAAATGCAGCCAACTGAATAATAAAAAAGGGCTTGATGGCCTTTCTCGTATTGGACTGGGTGACGAAAAAAATAATAAAATGGTTTTAATTGGATCATGAATTAGTGCAGTGTGCCCGACTCGAAGTGCTCGTTCAGCTCTCCACCGAAGGAAAGAAAAGTTAGTCAGAGTCAGCAAATTTACTATCGTCATTTCACACAAAAGCTCTCCTCCACGTCCCCTATAACAAGACTCAGTTTGCCCTACGTTTCAACAGCAAAAGTTGGTAAATGTGCCTGACATTAATATGAATAGAATTCGTATAATAGTTGTAGCGGCAATAATAATGATCATAATAATATAACTCTGCTCATATTACACTTTTCTCTCCCGTTTCACTCCCTTCTTATGCTAACCATCATTGTGTATAAGGAATAACGAGGATATTATCTCCATATTATTATTTTTCCTTAGCTCGGTGTAAGAAATATGAACGGAAACTGATATTTATGAATGTGATCAGCCAATGGAGAGAAAATCGGGTAGCAAAGTCTTTTACAGTAACCTATTAACTTTTCCCACTTTAATAATATTGGTTGTAAACCCGTCCAGTTTTTTTACGCTTTTACACTTCCCCTTTCCACAATCTGATGATGGTTTGTTAGAGTGAATTTTTTTTCGAGGGGAAATCAAGAGAGAAAACAATGGTTTTGTTGATTATGCGGTAGTTCTTGTTAAGACTTATGGTGTAGTGGATTTGCACAAATTTTACAATGCTTGCAAAGTTTCTCCGGTTGCTGGTTGTTACCTTCTTTATTTACATGTTTATAGAACTCTATAACGTAAGTAATAATAAAAAAGGAGAGCGGAAAATACAAGTTTTCCCTTCCCATTGTCTCCGCTTTTCCACCAAGCGGAGATGGAGACAAGTGATAGGAACAGGAACTGTTGTAGTTATTTTTTTTCGGATATTGTCACTACCGCTGTTCCATGGCTCCGTTGCGTCTCTCGTTGTGTAAATAGAGAACACTAATTGTAAGCGGTACCTGGCTCATATCATATTCTGTTGGGTCGTTATTATTCCTCGTCTCTCTCGTGAATGTTATCGGTCTCGCAGACTCGTAGGCAGGCTCCACCAATTTATTTTAAATATCCTTTGTGAAGGAATGCGACCAACGAAGAAGAAATGTTCCACTTTGATTCCCTTTTATTCATTCTTTATTTGAATGAGGTGAAGTGGAAGCGGAAAGAATGAAACGTCATGTTTAAATCTTAACCTCGTGAAAAGGGCAGAAAGTTAAATGGGATCGGCACGCTTTTGAATGTTTGTCGTTCACTCATCACAAGAAAGTGGGATGATGAAATGAATTTGTCTAATCTCCGCTTTTCTCCTGTCATTTTGAAGCGGGCCGGAAATTAATGTTTTATAAATGGGAGAATATGCGAGCGAGAGTCTGATATGCTTTTCACTTGTTGAAATAGCTTCTTTACTCTGGCAGAAACTGAAAGGGATATTTTTTGCTGAGTAAATATAGCAAGTAAATAGCATCTTCTCTATAGACAAGAATAGAATTGAGTGACCTTTAACCTCTTTGGTGAATCCTTCTTTCTGTCAGACACACCACTAGGGACAAAATAAATGTCTCAATTTCTCCTACATGTTTTTGCATTATTGCTCTTCCTATTACTTGATTAAGACTTCCTTTCGTCGAGAAAGTTGCAATTGTGCTTGAATATAAAAGTTATGACCAATTCAAGAAGTCTTTCAATTTCTAAAGAATTCTATCCGACTAAATGGCATTGTTTGACTATCATAACTATTAACTCAAGTGAGTCAACAATTGAAACGATGGCTTTTAGGAGAAATGCCACCATTCCCTAATAAACTTACCTAGTGGCTGCTCACGACACCATCATTCATCGCATCTGTCCCTTTCAACATTTCAATATTACCAGAAATAGAAATAATAGGGGTGATTACAAAGGCAAACTTTCATTTCAGAAATTAGCTTCTCATTTGCGAAACTTTTTTATGCGTTTGATGGTTTCCCTTGATGAGAATCATGCGTTTCATATCTGAAATGACATCAAGCGCAAAGTATAGTCTGGGAAGCTATGGCTGTCATCAATTCTCATTAGGCTGCGTAGTGGGAAATGTCAGGCGTACAATGATTTTCTCTTGAACTGCGCCCATTTTTATTATAAGAAACCTCCTAAATGAATAGGACATTTGTTCCTCTTATGTGCAAGTAGAGACGCTTCCATTTCAACCGTTTTATTTCCCTTTCTCATCATCAACTCAACATTTCCTTAGACAAGGGCCATTACAAATTGTAATATGAGGAGGAAGTGGCACGTTGCACCACACAATATCTTTTTCCCTTCTGAAATAAAAGAGGGAAAAGTTTTTTTTTATTGTTTGAGTGAATTGTACTTTATGAGTGTGCTTATTGGACGTGCACATAAACATATTGAAATTGTGGAGGGTGTACATGCACAGCTTTCTCCATGCAAACAAGCCAACTCTCTCGAATTTTTTTAAGAGAAATATGACAACGCGATAGTGGTGGTGAGCCTCTTTTTCAGCCTCCATTTTCTCTAGTTATTGACTCCTAAAATTTTATTGAGTCTTGATGGTAGCGTGCTCAGCAAATATTCTTTATTCCTCGTTTAACTCTCCACTGCTTTTGAGGAAATTAGCTTTGTAAAATGGTCACTTTAGTTGGAAGGAATGTGAGGAGGGATTCGGCCTTGTGTGTGCAGAAGCTCTCGCCCTCCATTTCCATCACATTATCATCACTATTCCAATCATGATGACCACAACAAAGGCAGGCATGTAAGGGAAGATAAGAAAACGCATGAAAATAATTTCCTTTTCCTTTTTTGTTTATTTAGTTTGGTTGAGTTGGCGAGAAGGAAGCACATTTTCTAACGTACACCCTCTCCTTTTCCTTCCTTTCACCTAGAAGGTCTCCACTAAAAGTTATTACTTTCCTTCCACCATTTAGCTCACTTGTAAAGTATCAATCA
>JAHZMU010000186.1:0-10890 GCA_027743725.1 Rambutsinella grinnellia | reverse complement strand
TGTGAATAGATCTATGTCAGTAATGTCGACACGTACGAGCTTACGTACTGGTTTGTCGAGTTAGTTTTTTATATGTTTGTATCCCAATCCCGATCTTTCCAAACAAATTCGATTACGTAAACAGCATTTTTATTCAGACCCACTGGAACAACGGGTGTAATTATAATGCAGGCATATACGTTTTCTAGCGTATTTAAGTACTCAATAAACTTAAGATTGAAAGTCATGCATCAGTAATTTTGGACACCCGGAGGGTGAATTGAATGGAAAAAGCTCTGTGATAGGCTCCGAGATTTATGTTGAGGGAAAAATGTATGATTGATTGCTTTTGATATTAGCTGAAGTTTTTCTTTTTTAAAATCATTCACGCACAGGTACAACTTATAAATTCTGCTAGTACCTTTCCTAATCCTAAATAAATTAAATCGAAACATACCTCCAGTTCCAGTTTCTTTTTTGTAACGCGATTCGCACTGATCCAAGAACACGCCCATTTTTCAATTTTATAAAATAAAAACTCGTCTTGTTATCATGCACGCAAAAAGTAGTTTTGAGAAGGAACATGCCTTTTGCATATTATGCAATATCTATGTCAAATAATCCAGTCCAAAATTTTTCGGATTCATTGGTCGGTTGGAGTAGGATTGTTAGCCGGATTTAACTGGACAAATAGTTTTTCTTAAGGAATAAATTCCAGGACAATGTTACATTAGGAGACTCATAGGAGTTCTAATTTTGGGCATTCTCGTAAAAGGATATATTTGTTGGCTAGATGCTATTTCTGTGAAGCTATTTACATAACAAAAGCACAGCATCCCTTCCCAATTTTTTTACCGAATTAAAAGCGAGCAGATTTGCCGAAACATTTATCCAGGATAAGAACTCTGATTAATGCTATTGCTAACCAATACGATCGAGATCAGAAGATTTAAGTAGCACCACGCCCGATTCTGTATCGTCATTCGAGCTGTTGATGATACTGAAGACACGTCACAATGTTACGAATAAATCTCCAATAAAAAATGCACTACTAACGCATCTGCAATGTTATCCATCTTAAGACAAAAATATTTATGTCCTTCTCAAATTACTATTTGTTTACAGCTCATGACGGTGATAGCCAACAGGACCAGGACGTTCTATTAAATTAGCATATGCCTCGCCTCGAATACCTTAATTAATTCCAGATTACTTTAATCTTTAATCATTTATTTTTAGTTCACACTTTAAATTACCATTAGGATAACTTCGTATGGGGCTAAATAATACCATTAAGATTTTAGTTTGCATAAAGATAAGCCATGTCTTTGTTAATAATAGCATTACTAATCTACCTTCAGTTCGCAATAAAAAACTCTATTGTGGACATCTCCATCCAATTTAGGCACTTTTGTCTCTAACCGTTCACGACATGTTTGATCTAAGAGTTCCAGGACTTGCTTGCCATTTTGATTACTTGATTAGGTTTTATCCAAGGTGTGGTATTATTTCATCTCAATGCTCAATAGATCAATAAAAAATTATACACGCAGATATGTAATAATATGGCTTGCCGGATTCTCTAACCAGTTTTTACAAAAAACTTAGGTGGTTATACTACAAAGGATGCGCAAGGAGTGTTTTTGTAGCGATAATAATCAAATTGCTTTGCAATTCTCTTATATTTTTTCTTGAAATAAGATTGTTCAGGACTGCCAAATCCCGACGTGTGTAATGTAGGTGAATAATATGTGTCATGTCATGTATGCTTTTATAACAACTTTTAACAATCATCTTCCATTTTCATATCAGTGAAGCAATTATTGCAGAATTGTAGCATAATGTAATGGATTAGGTAATAATAATGGTTATGGACAGAAGACTAGCTACAAACTGGACTGATTCGGAATGCGCAAACAGCTTGAGTTTGGGTCAACCCATATCGGAATTCTCCATTTATCATGTGAAGTTTGAAATAAAAAACTTCGGCCCACCTTGACCAAAATCTCCTTCTGGACATTTAGCGTCCCATATAAAAGGCACCTGACGTCTAAAATTCATCAGTTCAGTTTCAGTTCTAAGTTGAACAACGATTTTTGCTCGCAAACGCAAACCACACCCAAAAACTTCCAAAATGTACAAGCTCTTGGTGAGTGAAAATAAGAATTGAAGTGGTGCAATTTCTTGAAGAATAAAGTGTTTCAAAAGTAACTAATTCTTAATTTTACTCCTTTTAATTAGGCCATCCTCTTCGCCGTCATTGCTGTCGCATTGGCTGCCCCACAATTCCTCATTGCCCACGGAGGACACCTCCCATACAGGTAAAAGCAACCAAATTTTACACTTAACTTTAGTAAATCTTTGTGCATACAATTAAACAAATATTTCTTAATTTATAGTCACGGATGGACCGACGGACCAAACAACGGAATCGGACCAGTCGTTGCCGTTGTCCCACACCTCCAACACTATGTTCTTTAAATTGATTCACACAAAATTCCATTTGAATTAGCCAAAATTTTCTTTTCATGATTGGATTATGAGTCTGCGTTTCATTTCTCTCAAATAAAGCCAATTCATTCAAAATTAATTTGACAAATCATGACTTTCCTCATTATTTTTCGGATCATTAAGAAGGAATTATAATCAGAAGGGGCATTCAACTTCAATTCATATAAGTAAACAAACAAGCATGCACTAAACAAANCCGTTGTCCCACACCTCCAACACTATGTTCTTTAAATTGCTTCACACAAAATTCCATTTGAATTAGCCAAAATTTTATTTGACAAATCATGACTTTCCTCATTATTTTTCGGATCATTAAGAAGGGATTATAATCAGAAGGGGCATTCAACTTCCATTCATATAAGTAAACAAACAAGCATGTACTAAACAAATTCGATGCTCTACTTAATCAAAATGCCAAATTAAAAATAAAATTCGGAAAATTCCATACACCTTCTTGCTTTATGTTGGGCTAAAAATGCCGTCAAATGTTGGATTGAGCAAAACTTAATCTGCTCATGAGCTCATCCCACAATATCCTGGATGTCTCTGAGATGTATTTCATGATTTTCCGTAAATAAAAATAATTACTCATCATGCGTTTTTCTTTCGTCTGAAATAACACTGTTTTATCGGTCGTTGACATTATCAATAATACCTTTCATATAAATCATTAATTTTAATCAATGCAATGACGAATCTCTCATAAATTCCAAAATGTTCTTGGGGAAAGACAAATATTGAATGTTACATATCAGTCTCATTTAAAACGAAGACGATGAAGAAGTCTTATCGCGGTTCGTGATTGTGGCTCATCATCAAGTTACTATGAAGTTATATTCTCTTATCAATCCCAATTGACGAAGAATAATACTGGGCTTTTGATTAAAAACTTAAATACATAGAAAACTTTCAAGCAGAGACCGCATGAATAGAAAGCTGAGGCGACACATTGGACAGTCTATTAAAATCTAATCACTCTCCATTTCCTTTGTCGACTCATTATAAATTATTTATCAGAGTACGAATGCGCAACATTGCCAAATTCCTTTCAACGTTTCAGATTAAAAATTATTGAACACATTTCCCTTAAATCTATTCCTAAGAATTTCTCGTGACAAAATTCAAATTAGTTTTTCTCCATCATATCCACATTTTTTACTTATAAAATCAGAAGTCAAGTACAAAGTCTTAAAGTAAGAACAGCATCTTCATTTTCTTATCTTTCCTACAAATATCCTACATACCAAAATGCTCCATTCAAATCGAATATTACAGAAAACTCAAAAAAGTAACATTCAGCAAATCGTCTCGTCTGGTCCTCTTCCTTCATGCCCGTTTTTTCAATATTTTTCAACAAAAAACGCATATTATGCCAACTATAAAAAGCTTTGCAAGACATTTCCTACAAAATAATCCCTACAACCTTTTCATGCGTATATTTATGACTATGCGTATATATCTGTGGAAAAGCCAACAGAAATTTCTGATACTGAACCACGAGAGCAACAGCAGAGCATAGAATGTTGAGGACAAGCAATTGAACCTGAATAAAAACAAAAAAGTCAAAGTAATGGCGGTTCTCAGAGTTTCTACTGGAATAAAAAACAGACCAGTATACAAAAAGCACCCAACGAGCTTCACCCATGCACAAGTTTTTAATAACTTTGCTGATGTGAGCTTATTCAGTTCTTCCGTTTTTCAGTATCGTTTCCGCTTAAAAATAAAGCTGAATTGCATTTTATGAGTAAATACTGAAAATTGAGACATTTCTTTTCTGGATGTAACTGTTTAATATTAATGTTTTGAGTAAAATTATATTTCGAACGAAAACTTTTTCTCCCTGATATTTTGAAGGATTGAATTGGGTAATGAAGTAAATGTTAAATGATTAATGATTTTTACTTGTCAATATTTTTGGAGAAGGGAGACATTATGTGACATTAAAGTTTTTAATTTAGTACAGTGACATGATATGGTTTGGATGTGTGTGAATATTTAAAGAGAAAATAATTTGAGCAAATGGTGACAGCCCAAATAGATATGTTACTGGAAATTCTCAAATTGAGACGCGTCAGAATAAAAGTGGATTGAATCGAAGACGTTAAGACAGCAACTCAGTGATTGGAGGAAAGGTGAGCATAAGCAAAGCTAATTAATTGAAATATCTGCGATGATCAAAGTCCTGACATTAACCTTAAATGCTTAATTTATTGGGGCATGCAATTTAATAATCAAGCTTATTCCAACCCATTTGCCTTTGAAAACAATGAATTTTTGCATTTTGGCTAATCACTATCCCCATAAATTTTACATGAATCTGGCAATCGCATGTGTCCTTTTTCCGTTTTTATTTGTTTTCCTTCCCCAGACCTGGCTCCCGCTTTACCCTTGAAATCGTTCATTCTCGTTAGCGAAATTTACTTAAAGCTCATCATCATCAAGACAATACGCATAAGCGCCTAATGTCAGCTCAAGGGTAAACATACTGATTAAGAAATAGCACAGCTTGAATTTCAGTAATATATCACTCCTTTTCGAAACAAAACTTTTCCTGAGAGAATGTGCAGATTGCATAATTTTTTTGGGAGTGGGGAATGAGAGTATGCAGAGCGCAGAAAAATATCTAAAGTGATTTTCTAAAGTATTTTATGTGCATAGCAAGCAATATCATGATCTGCATAAAATTGTATGCATATTTTTCTCTTTCCTGAAAACCGTAACTAAAAGTTGTGCGAAGAGATGAAATCTGGAAAGACAGACGACCGCCGAGTACACCGATAATTGAAGAGCAAAAGTACAAATCAGAACTGTTACGGTTCTAAAATATATCTTGAAAGAGGAAGTGTTTGGTGAACACGCGACAATGACAACATTCCCTCTCCAAGTTGGCGCTGGCAATTAATCAACGTCATATTTTTTCCCTCTAACATTTGTGTGATTCTTTCAGCCTTATATTTCTCCTCATATCAATAAGAATAATTACTTTTAGGATTCTTGAGCTTCTAACATTTATTGACTCTCACGAATCCAATTTCACATCTTCATATCTTCCCATCTTTCCAAACAAAGAATTTATTCTTTCCTAATGTAAATTTTCTCTCGTGATGCGGATGATAGTTTTGAGCAAGTATCGAATTCGAATCAGTCATTATTCTTTTTATGTTGGCAGCTGCTACTGTTTTGTAGCAAAAGAAAAATAAGAGCTACCTCAGCCTCCCCTTCTCCCTTTTCAATACCGGAAGAGCAAATTGGTTAGTGGATTAGGCTTCTTATTACGACTTGGCTCATCCCATCTTTGTTCTTATTAGCATCCTTTTCATCCACTCCAATTCCAACGTGTCATTCTTGTCCAACAAAAATTCTTATGTAAAATGCGTAGAATGTGATCGAAGCTGTTTCACTTTCACATAACGGCTCGTGCATTTCCATCTTGGAAGTCAGCTCAATCACGAGCTCTTCTCAAAGTAAAGCCATGTGTGTTTTTATATGCAATGCAATCACATTTTCAAAGAAAACAGACATCGTTTATGGTTTATACAAAAAAATCATGCACATATTCCATATAAATAATATGTAATATAATGTTAATCTCCAATTTTCATACATAGCTCAAGCCATCTTAAACATTTTTTATGGCAGTTGCAACCATGTTTCCTTTTCCTTCTCCCCTAATGTTTCTCATCTTATCACGCTTACAAAACAACAGGGAACGAGGGAGAGAAATGCAAAGTGAAAGCTAAATTTAGACTGGCGACTGGCCATGATTCCTTCCTATTCACAAAAGCATTTTGTGTTTTGTCGTTTTCAGGGAAGGAAATCACTGCGCGTTGGAAAGGAGAACAAAAAAGATTCGGAGGAGGAAAGAGTCATCATCATCTTCGGAGGAAACAGTTTATGCGTTGCTGGCACATAGTCATAGTGTCGTATTTCGCTTCCGTTTTCTTTTCTAAATAAAGTTGGAGGTGTATCATTTGAGCAGAAACAGATTGGAAGTTAATTTAAAAGCAGATGATTTGACGAAGTGCTCAATTTTTTGTCGCAGGATCATTTCCTGTTTGAAGCCATTGGCTCGTGTGTAGTGCGTTGTTGAGATATGGATTGGACGGAAGTCATTATAAAAGTGAGTGTGACATGGTTACTTCTTGAAGTCTGAGAGTGCAGAGCTTATCTGAAGTGTGTCAAGAGAAGTGAAATAGTTTTAGCAGTTTTTGAATTACTGCTAGTTTTTGTTTGTAATTCGAATTATGCGAAGTTTATTAACTGAAAAAGGTGTGCCATAGGCTGAATATTTAGAATAAAAATGGAGAAATCAGGGTCAAATTGTACAACGCCGTCGTCACTCCGTCCACCGTCACCGGGATTATTCGATAACTTTGGGGAGGATGATGACGCTTTCGATCTAAGTTTGGTGGCGTCACCGGGTTCGAAAAGGTGCCCTACATTTAAGGACTATGCGGAGAAGATTAAGCGGCTTCAACAGGAGAATTTTCAGCTGAGGGTGAGGATCTATTTGAGTGAGCAGAAGAGTGGGGTGAAAACGAGCTCTTCGGATCTTGAAGGTAATTAGTAATTGTATAATTTAATGATTGCAAATAAGATTGTACGAATTAATTTTTACTAATAAATTATTATTTTCGTTTCAGTATTATATAAGCAATTGCACACCTATCACAATCCAGGAGGAAGTGCATTCTCAACTTCGACCCATTCCATAGGTCCATCCTCTATTGCTTCAACCGTTGATGTAGGATCTGTAAATCATGAATTGGAGAATAGCAAAAACGGATAGGGAGCAACTGGAAGGAAAGCTGCGAGTGTGTGAGGACATGTTGGCAGAGAAGGAGCAACAAATTGTAGATCTTAACCTTAAAAACGTCGAGCTAACAAAGAAGAATAGCGACATAACTTTAGATCTTGAAATCGCAAACGGTACAATTCAAAAGTTATCAGAGAAAGCAGCGGGTGACCAAACCAATGAGGATGAGGTGGAGAAATTAGCACGCTTCGTCATTTGGACAAAGTGACGATGTTGATGCGGAATGGGAAGAAAAGTTGGCGGAGAAATCTAAGATAATTAAGGAATTGGAGAGGGAATTAGAGTATGCTAGGAAGAAATTGGAAAGTGTTGGAGGTTACAAGTCTAAACTCAAAGCGTACGAGACTCAAATAACACAAATGTCCGACTCTCTTAAGGTATTACTAAAGTTATTAAAATTTCATGGTCTCGTTTTATTTTTGTTATGATTGAAGATAACTCACGTATGCCTTTCTTAATTTCAGGACATGGGTCGAAAATACGTGCGATTGGAGCGACAAAATGAAAAGCTACAAAAGAAGATGGCTGATAAGATCAACGATAATGTTGAATCTGATAACTCTAGCTCCGTGAGTGAAAACTGAATTTAGTATAGACACAAGTAGTAGAAACAATTACATAGCTTTGAGTTTTGTGTTAGTTTGCAAGCTTCTAATTAGTCCGAATTGTATTTAGTGTGATCAAAATGTGTGCCCTTGCTTTATTGTTCGGACAAGTAGCAATGTATCCTAAATCTTGTCCAATTTTGAGTTTTTATTTTTTAAATTAACCTTACCCTATGCTTCAGTCAAAACAAACCTGTAATTATACGATAGCTTGATATTCTGTACTAAATTGAATTAATATTTTTCTGGGTAAGCCGCAATATCGAAAACTGAAAGGTTTTGCATGGCATGTTAACTTTATAAATGATTTGCTTGCACGTAGTAATGCTTGAAAATGTATTAATTTTGTGGATCCTTGAGTTTGTTAAAATTAATGGCATTTTTCGGTTCTAGGATAAATATTGTGCTGTTCAAAAGTTGGTGGGAATGCTTCAGAGCAGAATGAAAGAACTTACAAACTTTGTGGAAACTCTGCTTCAGCTCGAATCTAGGAAGGTGTTTACTTTGACCGGTTTGTCGGACGAGAATCGTGAAAATCTTTTGAAGTCTGTTGACCAATGCCGCATGCTCAGTAAAAGTTTGGACAAGGTCTTTTCAAAGGTTACTTAGATTCTAATACTTTAATGCTATTAAAGAAAGATGGAAGTAACGTTTTAGAGCACGTATGGCATGAATATTAGTTTGCACTTCAAACTCATATTCCTTTTTTGTCTTTGCAGTCGAGTAGTAGCCACTTCTCTTCCCCAGCAAATAGCTTCAACTTCATTAGAGAACCAAGTGGTAAGTCAACCTTATTATATTAAAACCATAATATTTAATTTAAATTGCACCACTACTTCAATATTTTATTTTAACAGATGCTCCACTAAGTCCAGGTAGACATCGCCATCATTCGTCCTCAGAATCATCCTACAGATGTCCGATGTCGCCTATGGAGAAAGTTCGTCTGAAAACTTCCGAAGTTCAATGCAATATTTTAGAACCATCTTTGGTCAACTCGTTTGAGTGTGCAGAGGCGTATATCACAAGGTTGAAAAGGGACCTCACAACTTTGGAAAGCATCAATTCGCAATTGAGGAACGAAAAGATAGATCTCGTGTCACAAGTGAAAGCTCTAGAGTCCAACATTAATGTTCTGCGAACAGCGAACCATCCTGACAAATCTCAAAGCTTTACCGGCACCAAATTAAAGGAGGAAAACAAAAAGTTGTTGAATAGATTAAATGTTACTGAAGAGGCACTTCGTAATCTTCATAATCAGCATGCAAAACTTGTGGGTGAACTAAAAACATTGAGGAGTATTCATCAAAAATCTTCTACTGCTAGTATTGGAAGCACAGTTGCTGTAAGTGTCATGATTATTTGATGGGCTCACTGTAATGTTTGTATAACGGTATGAATTTTTATCTCTCATAGAAAACTGCGCGTCCATCCGACTCCACAAGCCCCGATCTCGGCATTGATTCCGGACACGACGGAGCATTAAATTCTGATGATAGCAATGCTAATACAACGAATTACAGAGAAGAAAATCGAATCCTGCGCACAACGAATCGTGAACTTGCTTTGAAATTAAAACAAACCAGATTAGTAAGTTGATTCTCGCTTCTTAATATGTACTTAATTAATACAGCAGATGGACGACAAATTTATGATTTCAATCTAATTTTATAGGCCTTGGACAACACTCTTGATAAGCTTAATTCGACAACCAAGGAAAAGGAGCAGGTGGAGAAGGCGATTTGCAGACAGCTTCACAAAACCCATACAATTTTACGACAGGCCAAAAAGAGTGTGGAGAAGTTTACAAATGCTCAGTGCCAAGAAAATATTAACCCGTCATCATCACCGTGAATATTTAAATTGCTCTCTTAATTGTTAAACTAGTGGTCCAATTTTATATACCGACATATATTTTTAAAAATTCGTTACTCAAAAGCATTTTAACGTTAATACACAATGTACATTGGATACGATTACGTGCAGGCAATAAATACTTTGTATGGAATAGGGTTACAAGAATTATTTATTTTACTTACAAATGTCAACTTTCTCTCGTTATTAAGTAGATACCATTTAAATAGTACGCAGGAACAGAATGAGCTGCATAATCAATATGAATGTGCAAACCAAACAAACGCAAATCCATGTATATACTATTCAATATTTTTACTCTGATAGTCTTTAATTAAGTAAAGATGTAATAAAATGTAAGTATGAAGTTCTTACTACGATCTACGCTAAGCTAATGGACTGGGTATTACAAATCGAATATTTATTGGATAAGAGAATTTAATAACTGTATATGAACGATGTAACAATGAACTTGCATGAATGATGTCGTAAGCTAAACCCAATTTAACAAAATGTTTGTATAAAATCATGTATAATTGCTCATGCAGAAAATAAAACTTTCGTATAATTCTATACTAAAATAAGATTACTATGTATGTATATTAGTATGTATTCATTTTGATTTCTATTTTTGCGGATGATTTTATGCCAAACTAACATAAGGCTCGAAATGACTTACACATCACATCACAATCCCATATTTATTATAGAGTCGAGTAATATTTATTTCCCAAACATCATGGAATACACTAGCTCTACAAATTGAATGGTCATAATTAGTAAGAATTGTATTAAAGTGCTTACTTACGAAAATGTTCGTTTTGTTTGAACAAATTACATCATAACTTTAATTAGATAATGTTTTGAAACAAAAAGTTCTTCAATATAAAAAAGACACTGGACATCATAACCTAGTTTGAAAATGAGAAAGGAGACAAGATAATAAACTAAACCACCCTACATCTACCTAATAATAAATGGAATTAACGTCTACAATAAACTGGAGGGATTAAACGCGGAAAAAAACATTGATTTAATTCCAAGTCTAGCCTCTCCACGACGAATAAAAATCTTTCTAGTTCCGGTGTGATAAATTAGTACGGCTTTGGTCTGTCGCGTCTCCTA
>JAHZMU010000185.1:0-10628 GCA_027743725.1 Rambutsinella grinnellia | reverse complement strand
AGTAATGGGCCACATGGATGTCATCACTCTCATATCGGATGGCTTCAACGTATATTTCCCGATAGGCATCCTGCTAGTTGCCCTCTTCACTTGGTTTCGTGTGGGGTCAAGGTTATTGAGTAAGATTGGCTTCCAGCAATTTTTACCTGATGACGAAATTGCGGCTGAATTGGTCACTGAAGGGTCTCAATTGGTAGTACGGGGTAAGCTGTTGATCTTCGTTGATATTCAAGCATTTAAAGGAAAAACTCGACAAATAATCTATATTTATACAGAGAAACGTCGACGGCAAAGGTCATTAGATGGAGGAAGGAAACATTACAGGCGAGGAGGACCTAGTGGGGGCACAAGCGCATCAACTTCTCTTGCTGCTGATTCTGCAAATGTTGCAGGTAATTGTTGAAAGAATTTCTTTTTAATCAATTGAAATTTAACTTAAACTAATCTCTCTTCTTCCCTAGTCGAAAACCTCCGAAACCTCTCGTACGACACCACTTCCAACAACCAAGAAGAGGACACATTCTATTCCCGCGTCCTAATCGAAGACTCATCCGGCGTAAGCGGTGGAAGTAGCCGTGGCCCTGTAAGAGTCTACGGAACAAGTCCACCCACAGACGACACTCGGTATTATTACCAGCGAGGGACTGGCGCTGGCGGTGATCACCATCACATGAGAGACCCACCCAGAGGTCTTTTTGATGATGTATAATAGATCTTTATTAAATCAGCTTACATAAATCATTTTTAATTCGTTCATTGTTTTTTAACAACCGTGTGATATATGTGCAGTTTTATTTTTTAAATTACTCGTATACCGTTCGTTATTCAGCGTTCTTAGAGAGAGATTATTATTTTTATTTATTTCGCGATGCCATAAAATAGTCCATATAGTCGGTGGCTTTATTTAAATAGCTTTAGCTAATTTATTGAAACCTCTAATAATATATATCTACAGAGTAATAAAAATCATACTAATTAGTAAATAATTGAATAATTTATTAAGCATTTTCGCATTTCATAATTCATAGTCGGAACTCTCTTCTATTCTCAGCTCATCACAATCCACTCCCATCATGTCATTCATGTGTTAATATTCAACAAAATTCTCTCAACTTCGGCATACACAAGTGCATTGAACTTTTTTATAGTTCCTTCCTATTATGTTTCAAAGCATTTTTTACTACTCTTGTTCAAGCTACTATATAACAAGTCGGATGTTGAGAGAGCTGCCGGTGAAGGTGGTTATGTGCTGGTATGTCTACTTTTAAAATCCGTTGTTCATTCTACCTACCTCTCCTATTTGTCTTATAACATGTTCAATTGTTCTCCAAACTGCATAATAATGTCATGAATTAAAGTGCAATTATAATTGCATATAATTTATAACCAACTAATATGATACTGTTTAGTCCTATGAAAAATTTTGAATTTAAAATGTACACTTGGCAGGAAAGGGAGAATGATTTAGCAAAAAAGGCTTGAGTCTGATACGAGAGGGGTAGTTTTTTCATGCAGCATCTACCCTTTTTTACTACACTTGCTTCTCTACCTCCACCATCGTCATCCCTTTTCAAAATTAGATCATCATCATCTAGCCAGCTACCTCTCCCTTTTCCTGTTGAATCACATCTGTTTATAAAAAGGGTGGTGGTGGTTATGCACAGGTTTTTTGGGGATGAAGAAAATTGGATCGTAACACGAATAAAATTCTTTCCCATCTCATTTGACATTTAGCAAGCTTTACATCTCCCCTCTTCCCCCTCTAATTAATTTATATTAAACCGGTTAAGCTACAGAGAGAACCAATACATGACAGTGATTCCCTTTTATATACACTTTTTTTTCGCGAATAAAAATTACAGGACCGAGTCGATAGAGACAAGAGAGCTGCAGGCGAAAAGAGCTTTTGCAAAGAAGAAGCTCTTCTTCCACCTTCGCTGAATTGACAGGTTTAGAATCTGTTCGATTACATAAGAACCGCTACGCAAAAAAATTCTTTGTCGTGAAGAGAGAAGTTCATGCTCATACATAGTTTATACCACAAAAGTGCAATTGTTGCAATTTCTGAAAAATTTCAAGAAAAGTGCATATCTTTTAAGAAAGGAAAGAGTCTTCCTATGAGAGAGAGAGC
Organism: Rambutsinella grinnellia; assembly: GCA_027743725.1. Classification (NCBI taxonomy): domain Eukaryota; kingdom Metazoa; phylum Arthropoda; class Collembola; order Entomobryomorpha; family Entomobryidae; genus Rambutsinella; species Rambutsinella grinnellia. Next base: position 8,497 of record JAHZMU010000185.1, on the reverse strand, counting down.
TCCTGTTAGTCTTCATCCTTTTATATAAAAGGATATAAAAGTACTTTCAGTCTTTGTAAAACGGGTTATCTTATAGTGAATAAAGTCTGAAGGTTTCGAAAAAATCCGTTTGATTTTTTAAACACATACGTTATGTAGTAATATGTGCCCGTGTCGTGGAGGAATTTACTTCCTTGTAGATGATGATGATGATGAGTTGATGGGAGTCGGTAAAGTAATGAAAAGTGCTTTAGCGCTGTAAGGTGCTGTTGAGGTTTATCTTAAGTTGATAATTTAGTCTTGAGGGAATAGAGAGTTTGTCGTGATTGTTGATGGCTGTTGGTGGTGATGTTAGTGCTTGTACGCCACCGGTTATTATTGTTTTAAAAGAACAAGTAGGGAGAGAGAGAAAACGGGACTTTTTTTATAAGATTAAATCGTAAAAGGTAGACGAGACGAGTTTGATTTCTGATTTAAGACTAGAAAAACGTTAATTTTTAGTTAAGCTGTGATATAATTGGGGATTAAAAGAGTGCCATNGTGCTGTTGAGGTTTATCTTAAGTTGATAATAGAGAGGGAATAGAGAGTTTGTCGTGATTGTTTGATGGCTGTTGGTGGTGATGTTAGTGCTTATCTTGTACGCCACCGGTTATTATTGTTTTAAAAGAATAAGTAGGGAGAGAGAGAAAACGGGACTTTTTTTATAAGATTAGTGTAAAAGGTAGACGAGACGAGTTTGATTTCTGATTTAAGACTAGAAAAACGTTAATTTTTAGTTAAGCTGTGATATAATTGGGAATTAAAAGAGTGCCATGTGGTGAGATTGAGAGACTGGTGGAATTGAAATTTTTAAAGTGGAGAAATTGTGACTGATTATAAATAGTGAATTGGAAAGTGGCTGCGGCTGACTGATTTGGATCGGCTGACTGATTTGGAGAGGAATCTGGGAAATAAGTGGTAAGTATTTTTGTAGACTTTGTTTACGTCTTTGGAATGAGTTGGATTGGAATCCAAATTTTGGATGGAGAAGGAACAAAGAAGGAACGGTTCGCATTATGCTCTAGCGTTGGATGAGCTTCCAAAGATAAGACATTTCATTCCATGAGCGCACAAGCTAGATTGGAATTTGGATGAATATTTTAGTCCTTCATTAGCGAAACTACTGATGATAAATTCAATTCTGTGTCAATGATAATGGCAGCTATAAAAACGAATTCTTCGTTAAAATTCTTCCATAAAAATAGACTAGAAGTAGCAGTTTTTGTAAACTCTACTTCATCCTAATTCTCTCCCTAAGTATATCAGCATAAATAAACATAAAAATCCAGGTCGGCCGGCCATCGTCCTTCGTCCTGCTTCACTCCATTTTCCTTCCTCCCCAAAAATGTTTCTAAACGTATAAAATATCAATCATCTTTCTTCATTTTACATGACACCCTACAAGCCAATATCACTCAAATGAGTTCTCAAAATGCGCCTATACTAGCCACTTTTTTTCTTCCTCTAATGGCAGACTTCCAAAGTTTAAAAAATAACAAAAATCTTTTTGCTTCTAAAAATATACTAAAAACTCTCTTCCTAGTCATCACCAGCAAAACATTAGGCTTCTCGAACTTGTCCGATATAAGTTTTTTAATGTGTCCATGTAATATCTTTTTGCTCACCCACGCATTCGGTAAATTGCATCTTTTTACTGTTATGCCATTGACTTTTAGTTAAATACTATATTAGAAATATATTTACAAGCCCCGTGTCAAGAACCGCGATGATGATGATGGGGAAAAAACGGTTATTGTTCGAGAGAAAAAAAAGTGGCACGGTTGGTAATAAAGTTGGTGTTGGAATGCGTTTTGTTTAGTCATTGGAAAGTTTTTTATTTCCAAACCGAGTTATTCCGAACAGTTCGGGATGGTTTTTGTAAGGGCAAGTGAGATAATAGCTTATTCACATTTTTTGTTCGAGACGTAGCGAGAGAGAGTTATTGAACGGGAAAATATTTTATTTTTTCAAGTTTAGATTTTTTGTGTGAATTTAATTTAGCTTTTTGTTTGAGTTGACAAATTAATAAAAAAGTAGGGAAGGTAAAAATCTACAGAGAAATAGTAAGTACTATAATTATCTTTAGGTGGTTATCATTCAATCTGTGAAAATTCTTAATAATATGTGTGTGCTCTGAAAGGAAAGTGAAATTTTTATGAAAACTTTGAAAAGGGCACTTAAAGTCTTTAATGACAGCTTATGTGAATAAGCATAAGTAATTGCGAGCAATTTACCTTCAATCTAATCAATAGCATTAGTCTCACTAGTGAACTAGTCAAAACCGAAAGGAAATCGTAGGCAGGAAGAAGGCCATAATAAAAAATGTTTTGTAATGACTACTGCAATATGAATAGGCAAATTATACTTTGGGTTTAATTTTTTATGATAATTTTTCTCTCAATAGTATTTTTTGTTCGATGATCTTATCATGGCGGAAGATGGCAATAGTAAAATAATTAATTTAAATTGTAAAGGGTACTTCCTCCACGTATGAATTGGGTTGCGCAATAATACTAGTTGGGGGAGAAAAAAGCTTTGAATGAGATACGCAATTATATTTTAATTCACTCTATTTTTGCAGCTCTTCCGGACATTTTTTGTTAGTAAACAATCATGTCATCACAATCATCAATAACCGGACAATCATCCGCTGCATCCTCCTCCTTCAAGTCAACCACTGTAAGTATAACTGTTCAACAGCAAGAGCAAGACTTACTAAACACCTCCACCCCCGAATTTACAACATTAATTGCGAATGAAAAGTCCCTTATTTCCCTCCAGCATAACAATGAGCGTGAGACTAACCAAAAGCTTCATAACAGCTCAACAACTACTACTTCCAGTGGCTCAACAATAATTTTACTAACGAACGAACAACAGACAAACTCACCATCGTCTGACCTATTGTACGAAGAGGATTACGACGAGGAAGTTCAGTGTGATCAGGAAATCAATCGGATTACTAATAATAGCACGGGGAAGGAAATAGGTGGAGGTGATAAGGTCACCGTAATGTCTACATCGTCACCTGAGCCGAGTGGGAACCATGAGTTGGTGATGATGAGGAGGGGACAAGAAGATACTGATGACGGCGGTGGTGGGGTTGAGTTTCAAGAGTTTGTTATGGGTGAAGATGATGTTGGCTTGAGCTTTCGTGTTAGTCACTAATAAATATATAACATTTTGCATGGGAGTTTATGATTTTTAACTAATCTGATATGTTTTCATACTATTCCGTGTTCTTCAAAACCCACGCAAGATAATTTATGTATCTCTTTACATAGGTATCCTCATCATCCACTTCCTCCTCAAAGATGATGAAGTCATCAAAGACAATCCAAAGCAGTTTCTCTTCAAAATCATCAATCCAGCAGCAATTCATCAGTGGAGAAAGTTTCCTCCATTGCACATCAGCAATCAGAAGAGAAACAGTTAAGCAGTAGTGCAGTAGTTAGTGCAGTGAAGGATATCAGTAGTAATCAGCAGGTGATTGAAACGTCTGCAAATCAAGCAGTGACAATGACGAATGGAAGTGGACAGACAGAGGAGGGGAGTGGGAAGAAGGAAAAGAAGACTAAGGTTGAGAGGAAGACGAGCAAGTATGCAAAGAAACAATAGCCGCATTTATCAAGCATTTATGATATGATTTATGTCTCAATTTATCATCTTCTTAACACTACCATTACAAATTGATTTGATTAAGTGCCTTTTCTTCTGCAGGGCTGGTGCAGGGAAGAAGAGCAAATCGAATGCTGAGATTAGCAAGGAAAACATCTCTGTTGTGAGTATAAAAACGCTTTTGTATGTATGAGTGGCTTTGAGTTTTACACAGTTTGATAATCATAAACTTTTCATGTGTGTCCAGACAAACGTAATAACAAACGGGAGTAGTACTAAGTTTAACACGATTAATAACAAAGAAGAAGATTTGGTGAAGAAGCTTGGAGCACAGGTAGTTATTTTAATTTTAATCGGACATATTACTGTATGACTTGAGCGACAATAACCAAACATCCCACCATGACCTGATAATTGCATTACAGGCGACAATAAAATAAAAGCATCAGATGGGTTTTAGTCAGAAAGGTTGATTGTTTTCAAATCTTATTTTTAATCCTCAGTTTAAAAATGCCAGGGTATAAGGGTAAATGTGATTTGGAACCACCTTGCAAAGAGTTAGTTTTTAAAGACAGAGAGGAAAGACTTGATCATATTAGTAAAGTGCATAAAATTAAATTGTATAAATGTGAATTGTGTGGTGGTAAACGGTTTGATGGCAAAAATTTACATGACCATAGAATCCTACACCATGCCCCCGCCGATAGAACTTGTCCGTTTGGATGCGTTGAAACAAGGGGTTTCAATAAGGGACAAGTACTATCATTTAAAAGTTCTGATAATTTGCGTCTTCTGATAAGTTGTGGTGAAGTTTCATCGGGCTGAGATCGGATACGTCGAGAGAGATTCAGGTGACATTGCAAAACCGGATTATGACATTTGTACCGGTGATATTTTGTTGGAGAAAGTCAAGGATTCAGTGACGTCATTGTCTCAAGATTGCAAAGTATTAAAGAAAAGTTTCTTTCTCCATTTCTTTGACCCTACTATACGCATGACAAGGTGTTGTGTGTACAGATTAGAAAGATGTAATGAGTGGGAACGTGATAGTTATGAAGATTATGACTGGAATGAGGATAAAGAGGTTGGCGAAAGTGAACAATTAACAGACCGAGCAATTCGGTCAATACCAAACAATGACGTAGGACATGCATGTCCGAATGACTGTTTGAAAGGGCATGAAGAAGGGGTGCGAGATGGAAAATTAATGACAAATGCTATGCCACAACTTGCAAACAATAATAGAGGAGTGATTCATGTGTTTGGGGAGGAGGGTCAAAAATTGCTAAATTATTTTGACCATGTTACGTGCTACTGTGGTCCTGTACTTGACCTACAAGTTTTTGTTCCAGCTGAAGAAATTGATGGAGGATTCCCGGTGCACACTCCAATTAAGCATTACGGTATTTACTTGTTAGATAGGAAAGGCCACGAACCACTACTTCAGTGCTACTTAATGCCGGGCACCTTGAATCATGACAGTTTATATAAGTTTAGGTGTGAACTAGATGATGTTATGGATGCCACCAAACGCGACTTCCGGCATTTGTTGAAGTATAAACTCACGTGGTCGGAGGACTTTCTTGCAAGTATTTTCAAGTGCGACAAGTGCTATAAGTGTTACATGTCTGAAGATGAGTTAAAAGTACATTCCAAAATTCATGAAGAAAAAGTTTACCCTTGCAACGTTTGCCAAAAAAAGTTTCAGACGCAAGAGTTGCATGATACACATAAGGAGAAACACACAGTATACCGTTGTAATGAAATTGAAGGGTGCCCGTTTCAAAGCTATTTCCAGAAGGACTTGACGAAGCACATAAACTCACATAAGAAAATTAAGCCACACGTATGCACTCATTGCCAAAAGGCTTTCTCTGATAAGAGTGCACTTGCCAGTCACCTACGCACACATACAGGCGAAAAACCGTACCCTTGTTCGAAATGCGGAAGACGATTTAGTCAAACAGCTCATAGACGCAAACATGAAGGAATATGTACAGGAATTGCATATGTAGTCCCTCAATCATCAAATAAACGACATAACGAAGATAGAGACGAAGATGACTTCAAACGACCAAAACAATCTCGTCTTAACTAGTGTAGTTAACTTAATTTATATTTAATTTATATTAATTTACAGCTTGGACCTGGAGAGTCTCGTGTGTTTGCCAAAGTTTGTGTTGCTAACTTGGTAATTTTACCCGCATATTTTTTGTACTCTCTGTCTAAAAATACTCATTACTCATTTGCATATATGTACCTACTAGTCATCTCTGCATATTTTGCATGATAACCTTTTTGTTTTCTCTTTTCATTTTCCCCTAATTTCCCTACGCATTGCGAAGCGTCGAAGCTTTGGAGACTTGACTGTGATAAACAGTGCTATTAGTAATGATAACGGCAGCGCTCAATCTAACTATGCTAATAATGATGGTCAACACCAGTTGATGATGATGAGCAAGTATTCCGGCTCGAATTCTTTGGAGTATAATCGTGTTAACAGTAGTAGTAATAATACTGATTTGAAAGTGAGTATTCTTTAAAAGTTTTTATTAACATTTACTTAACCTAAAAATACTAATCTTTTTATTCAAATTGTTTTTTAATTTGTTCTAAAAATACCTTCAAATCATTTCCTTCTTGATCCCAGTTGAATAACCTTAAAAATATGTCTGATCCCGATAATAACACTTTGCAGACAAGGTCATACATCCTTCATGGTGGCCCTAGCTCCCTTCCTCCATATACTTCATTGTCCTCATCTCATTCCAGTAGTGGTAGTCGTAGCTTAACTAACCGTAATAACAGCAGCTATTTCGGTACAACTAACAACAACATCATGATGATGATGAGTAATAGTAGTAGTTCTAATAAGCTTCAGCTATTCCAACCGTCTTACTGGGAAGGATTGTTTTGTAGTAGTTTGATTGGTTCGACTAAGGTTTGCTTTGTCTTTAAATATATTTTTATTGCTGAAATTATTGTTTCAGATTATTCATAAAGAGTAAGAATCATAAATATTTATATGTTTTTGTATAGAAATCAAGCTTCAGCAAGTTTGACAGTCTCGTTTCGAAGAATCAACAGCAGCAACAGCAGAAATTTGAGAAGGTAAAAGAACTTGAGATAAAATGAGCGATGACGGGTGGAATACATTATGATTGTTCTCTGTAAATGGCTTGGTTTGTCATGCAAATTGCAAAAGTGTAACAGTGTTTTTTCTACTCTGTTTAAATATTATAGGAGAGCAACGGAGGAGTGAAAATGGACCAAGAGAGTGGAAAAGCAGAGGGGAAAAAGATGTTTTGTGAAGCATGCGAAAAGCAAGTGTTCCAGATGGAGTTGATCAGAGCAGAGAAGATGGACTGGCATAAAAATTGTTTCAGATGCCAGTCTTGTAGGAAGGTTTTGAGGTATGACGTATGTAAAATAGTTTTGTTAAAGTATGCAGTTTTAGTTGGTAATAATGTGGTTGACAGGATGTAGTAGCGTTTTTTGGCAGTGGTTGGAATGCATATAAAATGAAGTATTTATTAGTTGTGTGGGTGCTATGCGTAGATCCGTTGAAAGGAGGGAAACGACTTTGTTATTAAGAATGTTACTTTAAATGGTAAAAAATGTTTTGGTTTTAGTGTGGACACTTATCAGTCCCATGAGAAGAAGCTGTATTGCAAGCCTCATTTCAAGGAATTGTTCCAGCCTAAAGTTGTGATGGATGGTGATGGGGATGGAGAGTTAAAGGAGGATGTGGATATTGAGGATGGTTTAAGTAGGAATAAGAAGAGCAAGTTGCAGTTGATTATTTGTGAGAGTCAGCCGAAGGAATTGCCTCCGGATGTTGTGAGGGGTGAGTGTGTACTGAATATATGCATTTTGGTCTTTGTGCTTTGTGATAAGAGTTGAGGAAATGATAAGGAATTAGAATATGAAGCGTGTCCGCTTTGAGTGAATTAAATTAATGAATTCTTTTATATACAGCTTCTGATGCTCCGACTACTGGTCTAGAGGATATTCAGATTGATGTGAGATCAAAGTTTGAAATGTTTGAGAATTTCAAGGAGAAGAGTGGAGAAAAGAGTCCTGTTGAGCCGATTCCTGTCAAAAGGTATGGGTTTGAATTTATAATGCAATCCTCCGTACTTGATATTTGTATTAACTATTGTGTATTGTTCTTAAAACAGGTCTGCATCTGTCCTTGCAAAGTTGAAGAAATACGAGAATTCAGTTGGGAACGGTGGTTTGAACGGAGTTAGTGACGAAGATCTGCACGGAGTTGATGGAATAGAACTACAGAGTGACGAGGAAGAAGGGATTGAATTGGAGGAAGGGGAAAATTCTGTGATTAAGGACGAAGTAAAAAGAAAGGTATGCACATCAAAGTACTTTATTTTTTTTAAACCAAGCACAAGAACTGGTTTTAATAATTTCTCTAATGTTTTAATTTTTTCTATTAGCTCAAGAACCCACTCCAAGCCCTTAACGAAATCGCTCATTTCAAGCAGATGGAACAAGTACGTAATAAGTGGGAGGGTGGCAGTTTCACCCGGGATCAAATCAGCGCTGAACAGAAGAAACAAGAGTTGCAAAAGTTTAGATCAAGGCTGTGCCACGGAAAAAGTGGACACTTGAAGGAGATGTATGAGAAAGGAATGGAAACTAGTGGGGAAGGACAGAGCGAAGCTAGAAGCGAAATTGAGGAACTCAAGGTTGAGAAGGCTAAGGCGTTTAGGGAGATGTTTGAAAAACTAGTGGTGGCAGAAGTAAGGTGGATATGGAAGTATTTGAGGCTGGAGTGGCAAAGGAAAGCAAGCGCTTGTTTGAGGAAATGGATAAAAGAGTTGTGAATGAGATGAAGGAACA
>JAHZMU010000184.1:0-14445 GCA_027743725.1 Rambutsinella grinnellia | reverse complement strand
GGTCCCTCGACTAAAAATAGGCCTGCAACTTTTTACACACACAGAGAGATCGAATGTTTTTGTTCGTTGAGAAATGCTGCTGGAGTGAATGGAAAGAGAATCGGTATAAGATAAGACGGGTGCATTTTTACATCTTTATCCACACACTTTTTACATGCATCTCAAAATGCTTCTTTATGGAAATAAGTATTGATTAGTTTTTTGGTTCTAATTAAAAGAAACGTCTGGAAAATTACCAGTTTCGGGGTGAACTACCTCTTAAGAAGTTCTTCCCTTGGTGGTATGATTTTTTTATGACTTATGCACTTTATGAAGAAATGTCAGAATCTCAATGTTCATGCTACCGTGACGGGAGTCCCGCCTTATCTTCCAGAATTTACCTAATGGAATGGATAGATAAAAATAGATTCTACAAATCAACGTAAATCAAAGCGAATCATGTTCTAAAGGTACTCTTCTTTATGAAATGAAAAAGTGAAAAAACTAGTAAAAATGCTGAATGCGATTGAGAGAGCGATGCGATGTTGGAAGAATGTCATGGGTTTAAAACAAAGAATGAATGTGAATGTGCTTGAGTCTGGCTGTAAAATCCAAAAAAAATCAGAAAAATATATCACTTCTATTTCATATAAAACATTGTTATATTCTATTCAATTTAATCTTCCAGAATGTTTTTGCCTTGACCAATAAATAACCAAAAATAAGATGTGCCATTTCATAATGAAAATAATATCTGGCATCAGTAAAAATTAATAGGTCAATGAGTAAAACTTTTCAAAAATTATTAGGTCATACTAATTCATTGCAAAACACTTCATCTTCTTGGCTGAGTCCTACCATTAGAATTATTCCCACCGTTTGAATTGCTAACCCATTCCCCATTTTAATTTCATGAGTGGGACATTAAACTTCATAAAATAAAAAAAAACGAAGCTTGAACACTCTAAGCCATACACCAAAATAGCTTTTGCATAATGCATGCGAGAAAATGTCAAACATCCAGTTTGCATCTTTCTCGCTCCAAAACATCGCACACATACTTTTATCAAAAGTGACTAGGATGAAATGAGAAGGGAACAAAAAGCCATAATATTCTGCGGGTCTCATCTCTCTCGCCTCTCCAAAAAACATTATGTTAGTCGGCAAAGCAGGTTTCATCTTTTGTCTGTATGCTGTGCATGCGTCGTTCTCCCCAACACATTTCTCCCTTTTAAAAAATCCCTTAGCCATCCATTCAGGATGAGATATTTGTGCAGGCGAAAAACATCAAGAGAAAAACTGAATTTTTCTCATATAGGCAGTGCCGGAGCAAGTAGAAAGATCACGGAGAGCTTTACAGATTTTTCAATGCAAACAGAGAGGTTCAGTTTTGCCCAAGAGTGGACAGTTTCTCTGGGAGAGCATTTCCATTCTAATATTAAGAATTTGGATCCGTTTCCACTATCATCTTTCAGCTATCCATTCCATCAGTATCGGCTTAAGGGAGAAACAGATGAGTTGTTCTCTCAAGGAAGACTTTCTAACATGATATTTCAGTGTGGGAAGTCTACCTTCATTCACCTTCTGGCAAGTGACAATGTCAAATTATTGCCCATTTGTGCGTAGGAAGGCATAAGGACATTCTTAGTGCGTTGGCTGTAAGCATTGCCGTCCTTTACATTCCATTATGAATAAAATAGTTCATTGAAACTGCTAAACAAATTGACTTTGTCCGCTTGTGATAGTGAACAAAAGACAGAATTTTACTGAGAATTCACAAATTATTTTAGTCACGCGGGACAATGACAATTGAACATAAATGGTTGAGACAGTAGTGAATTGAATTAAATGTGTATTTATAAAGTGGATTATATTAAAGCATAGAGCTTAGTCCACTACAGCTTTGGACAAGCTTTGTTGCGCATCCCACTCTCAAAAACATTCACTTTCCCTTAGACCTGCGAGAGTATTACTCATTAGCATGAGATTTGTTTGAGAATGAGTAAATTATTGTAATAAGTAGGGACTATCTCGGATGGTCAGGTGGTGATGAGCGATGATGAGGATTGACATGACTTGTATGCAGGACGTTATCTCTTATCATTCAGTATAATTAAGCGTATTGTGTAACGCATTTGTGTTCCAACACAATTTAGAAAGAATGACAATTTTCCTATATGAAGAGTAGCTGTTTTCCTCCTTGGGTGGAATAGAATTGAAAAGGTTGAGAGAAAATGTAAAGTTTAATAGAGTTGAATGGAATTAAAGGATTTCTCAGGATTCCACAAGTGCTCCGAGTAATAAGTTTGTTTTTTAATGTGAGGATTATTAAGTCAGTTGAGATGGTTCATTTTTCTTGGGTGTGCAACATTCGTTGAGAGGTTTTACGTGACTCTTATTTTTATTCCTTTGGGGAATAGTCTTTTTTACTTTTGTGCTGTTTTGTATGAATTTTTAAACAGTTTTTAAAGAAAGTCCGAGAAGTGATGTGAGAAAAACGGTATTTGCATTACGAATATAAACTAGTCAGTTTCATTGACGAATGTACAAATAAATATTCTGTGCTCTACATTTGCACATTCCATTAATTTTGAGAAACATCTTTTGGGGAACGTCAACACGTCCAAACATCATTTCATTGACGAATGTACAAATAAATATTCTGTGCTCTACATTTGCACATTCCATTAATTTTGAGAAACATCTTTTGGGGAACGTCAACACGTCCAATAAACATCAAACAAAGAAGCAACATGTCGTCTCCAGCGGTAAGTGTGAGATGGAAATAATTTGCATGAAGCTTCCTGCATGGCTAGATGCAATTAACTTTAAGATAAATTAAGAGCTTTTGCCTTTCTAAAGTGTGCTGTATGATTTCATAAATGAAGAAGAAAATGAAGTAGGTTCATAAATCAAATTTATTTCAAGACACTTCTTAGTTTAGAGAAATTTTTCCCTTGATTTCTGAATACGGTCGAGGCTTCTCCGGGTTGTCAACCAATTCATTCAGCGTCTTCGCATACCAAGTAACTTTGCACCACTTTCCAAATTTATTACCGCAATTCTCCCACTCGCTTACGATAGTAGTAAAGCCTAAACTTTTATGGAATTCTTGTACTGGCCTTGTTCTCACCGGCGATACCGCCAAGTGCGTAGACATATCCTTGCATTTTTAGAATTTCGCAGAGCTTCACATACAAAAGTTTGCCGATCCCTTGTCCCCTGAATTCTGGAGCGAGATAAATCCCCGTCTCGGATATCCACTGGTAGCCTTCTCTAACCCGGTGTTTGCAACCATAAGCGTATCCAGCTATGGTCCTAGAATCATCATCGGTTTCACAAACTAGCCAGGGGAAGTGCTCCATAATAGATTCCATTCTTTTCTTCATTTCATCTTCGGTTGGAACTTTATACTCGAAAGATGTAAAAGAATCTGTTATGAATGGGCTGTATATTTCCAGAATTCTTGCGGCGTCGGAGACGCTGGCATCGCGAAGTTTAAACTTGAGATTTGACATTTTTTTGGGAGCTGGAATCGAAAAATATAATTAGGAAAGAATTAGGATTAGTAAAAATTTAAATACTTACGGCTAAAGTCTGACGTGATATGTTTCTGCATCTGCCAAGCTGTGAAATCTGGCCAGCTTTGACTTTCCACTTAATACTTAAGTGCAGTTAATGACTTGAATGGAGAACGCCCAATTTAATATTATCGTTGTCTGTTTTGCAAACGCGCTCTGATTTATTGTCTTACATACAAATGGGCTAAAATTTATCTCGTGGAATATTCCAAGACTGGATTGGATTGGGTAGTAGTGGATCATATCCAATAACAGATTAAACGAGATGAAATATTCTCCACACCCACCCATAAGCTTGGAAAGAAAACATTTTCTTAGAGATCAATTCTTAACTTTTGTGAAAGAAGATAATCCAGTTGAGATTTCATTCATGAGATGTGTGTCAAAATAGTTTCTGGAATAGGGTAATTTTATTCTATGTAAATCTATTCTATGCTTTATGTAAACCCATTTATGACGATTGTTATGATGATGGATGATGCTGAGCTGAAAGCAAAGTTTTTCATTACTTTTTATACTTGCCGTCTCCAGTAATTGAAAGAAAGTGCTCCACTTTTATAAGTAGATGAAGAGTGATGAATCCATTGCTTTGGTGGAAATGTTTAATTTTGCGGAGAAGTGTCCTTTTGTCGTTCGCTTTCACACTTAATACTTTGTTTCATATATTTACAATGGGCTAGTTTATGGTAAAGCATTTACATGGTTTCTGCTTTGACCCGACCTTCGCGAACATTCTTCAGAACTAAATTATATGGCTTCGGTATGGAAGAAAAGGACTTTTCTATAACTAAACAACTATCCTCCAAACTTGTTTTCTTTTTATAGCGTGATCTTGTCCTTAACACGCGATATCTGATTGTAGTAGAGACAGATTATACTTTTGTGGTTTCAGACTTGACTCTTCCGCGTCTATGANAAACTTGTTTTCTTTTTATAGCGTGATCTTGTCCTTAACACGCGATATCTGATTGTAGTAGAGACAGATTATACTTTTGTGGTTTCAGACTTGACTCTTCCGCGTCTATGAATAGTATGGCATGATAAGAAATTATCTTTCCTTTCCTCTAATTGGATTTGGTATTCGTCTAACTCTATTCAAACAAGTAATCAGATATTCCATGAAGACCACCTATTAAATTGCACTTTTCGTAATGCCATTATGTAGAGATGTCGGATGTCGACAGTAATTAAATCATATCTGAAGCCATTTCAACCAAAAACTGGCAGTGGCTACTTGTCATCTTTAATTTGATAGACTTTATGCGTAAATGATTTGTTTATGAAATAGGCAAAAATAGGAAAAGTCACAACAATTCTGCCATGCTTAATGAATACTATGTCGACCTCTAGTAATCTAATCAGACCCACCGCAAAGTTTTTTTCTAATGATAAAACTTGGGTAAGAACACGAAAGAAAAGTGAAGTGCAATTTCAGTCCAATGCATTTATAGTTTATATCTGTAGGAAGACACGCAACTTTAGTAATAGTGCAAAAGTGTTGGCTCAATTAAAATAATTTTCTGTTGAAATGGAATGGGGAGTCTACTACGAAAGCGGATGCAATAGTGTGCCCGTTTGGAAGTCACCCGGCAAAGGTTCAACATTTGTTACTACTCTGGGCAAGGGCATTACAAGATTACAAAGCGAAGAATCTACTTTAAATTCATTAGCGAAAGATATGAAGTCATTTTCTCGATTTCGTCGAAGACGAAGAATTTGTGAAGAAGTAGCTTTGGCTACTGAGGCTGCAAATCTTGCAGAGAAACCAGCGTTAATCCAAGAATCAGGGAAGAAGGCAAAAGTGGAAAGCAGTTCAAGTTCATCTGCAGCAAGCACTTTCCGAAAAGTCTTTCGAGACTCTTTCAATGCTGCAAAAAGTTTGTTTCCATCAACATCCAAAGTAGACGGGAAAAATGTTAAAAGGTCTGACCAACAAGCTTTAAAACAAACTTTATCCTCGGATGATAACCATTCCCTTCCAGAGACCCCAGTGGTTATTAAAAAATCAAAGTTGGAAAGAGTTCGTAGAAGATTCGCTTCCACTCTATCACTCAATGTGGGCTCTGGTGGTAGCCAAACACAAAAGAAAAGATCCAAGTCGGTTTCAACTTTGGCCATTTCAGACTCGCAACTTAGCCAAACACAAAAGAAAAGATCCAAGTCGGTTTCAACTTTGGCCATTTCAGACTCGGAACTCGTGGACGAGACTAAAAGCTATGTTAAAATTCAGAAAAGAAATTCCCAGGATAAAATTTCAACTTCTGCGGAAGACGTATTAGCTATTGTGACTGATACTGCATTGGCCCCTGCCAAATCCTCAACTTCCTTGAAAAAGAAATCAGCATTTCGTTTCATTAGTCCATCGAAAAAGAAGAAATCTGAGGGACTGTTCGCTTCCCCAGAAGTGGAAGTGCTGAGCAAAAGTACCGAGAATGTTGGATCAGAAATGGAAATCCCAAGCGTGCCTGATCAGCTTCATAAGAAAAATGGTCTTTTTACTGAAAACATGAAGCCAAGTAAGTGTAAGCGTGTTTCCCTTGTCAAAAGCATTGGGAAAGCTATGCGAACCGGAAACAACAAGGAAGCCAGAAAGGAACAAGGAAAAGCTGTCAATACATTGTCAAGCAAGGAATTTGGTAGGATTATAACAAAGCTTTTGAAAGCACATGACTTTACGTAATTTTTATGAGAGTTATTTTTATCAAACAAGAAAATAATCAATTTGTCAAGTTAAAAGAACACACCCTTCTTGATAGATAAGGGAACAATGAGATACGCTTGGAAAAGAATAATATTTGATTTATTTTGTCAAGTTTACACTTTTCTGAGTTGATTCAAATTTGAGACGACTCCTGTAATCTCATCAAGCATATTATTACATGCCGAAGAAAAAAATTAAAGTTAAACGTTGTGCCCAAGGACAGAAACATTAGTCTTTATGACAGCCTTGTCAAGTAGGTACAACTTTCAGAGATAAGTCGCAAACTTTTTTTTTACTAAATCTTGAAGACTGGAAAAGGCAAATAATCTTTAAGAAAATGATAATTTTAATCAGTAAAATGTAGAAAAAACGGGTGACAAAATAATAGCGACACTGGCACGAAATGACAGGTAGTCAGTCCACATGTTTCAATAAAATATTCAGGAACTGAACTGGTCTTCATATAATATGAACTGGTTTGACTGGAATAATAGCTTTGTTACGCAACATTCAATTATTCGAAGAAGAAGGGTTATGCAAGCAGAAACATTGTAGGCATTTCACGTGAGAGAGGCGGACTAACATGATTATAATTACATAGCTTCACTCCTACCGAATGGGATATTAGACAGGAACTTTTTATTAAAACGCCCATAAATATGACGAATTGTTTCATGTCAGTAATTTGGCATCCATTTAACTCTCTTTGTTCGTTCCTGTGTGTGGTCACATGAATTGACGAAGTTAAAGTTTTTATCTTATTTACACCTCAGACATCACATGATGATTACGAAATGATTTTATAAAATTGGAACCGTTTTGAGAGAGCTCATAAGCAATGCACTATTTACTTTTACCTGAAGAAAACGCTTACATCACATGCTCCCAATTCAATCGGAGTAATGAGATGGGGCAATGATCCCGATAAGAGCGACATTTTTTGGTTAAGGTGGAGTAATGACAAAGCAGAGAAATATTAGGAGAGGAGAATTCGATGCGTAAATTTATTCAGAGTTGTTGTCTCACCACTACCGATTGGTATGGTTTTCTTATCAGATAACGCGACTGGAACCACACATTGTCATGCATAGTCATCCTCATTATCTGCAACAATTTAAATGCAGGCAGCAGGTAATATTACACAGGAAAAAGTAGAAAACCTGAAATGAGCAGGATTGCACTCGCTATGAAGAGTAAATTGGTTAAATGCGGCTTGTAACTTTCTGCTTATCTCTTAAAACAACTTCATCTCTCATCCACGTCCTGCCTTCATTCCAACCACGAGTTGCAATAATTCTGTGGCCCAAGAGTATACTTTAGAGAGCGAAGGTGCAATCAGCTTTTGATTAGTTGGGTTTATTTAGGTCGTTACCGGCTCTAATTGTCATTACCCAGTTGGGAATTTGTCTCACCTCAATTTCGTAAACAAAGCATTTGCAAATTCTAAAAGTAAAATCAGATAACCTTACTGGAGTATGCTCCAGAGAGTCGATTAAACACTCGTGTGGTTCAAGCAGGAAAATTGGGCAAAAATTACAATATTTTGTAATAAGTTGAGCAAAGTAGGGAAGAGTCCCACTGAAATAATTTTATAATAGAAAAGAAATCGTTAAAAACTTTCATATTTTCAAAAGGTGCTCTTTTCCTTAAACTTTCCTCGTTAATTGCAGAAGGGAAGGTTGTGGAGAAAGCTCAAGAGATCATTTTACTCGAAGCTGAGCCAAGAGTCCGCAATCGAAACGGATTACGACAAGGACGGTACTTAACTGGTGGTTGTGGAAGTGGTGAAAGTACGAGGAGCAGTAGTATTGCACAAAGTACTCCAGATAAAGAGAGGGTAGGGGAAAGTGAAGTGGTTGAGACGTCAATTGACATTTCTCCGAAAAAAGTTTCTAACGAATTGCCATATAATGTTGATGGTAGTAATTTCTCATCATCCTTAATTGGAGAAAGTAAAGCTTTACACACGTCTGACAATCCCAAGTCATTAGCAATTGAGGTGAGGGGCAGCCATAAAAGCAAAGTAAAAGCAGAGCATTCACCCAGAATTAAATAAAAGACGGAGCTTAATCACAAGTCTTGTCATATCATCGTCGAGAAAGGCTACTGCGGAAATGGATGACAATAATAAAAGGAAGGAGAAAAACAAAAAATCCTCAAAGATAAATGGGGACAGTGTCATCCCTCCAGAGAGTTCAAATAACGCCACAAGCTCAGTCACAAATCCAACCATGCAAGACAGCAATGCAATTAAAACTGTGGAGAGTGATCCCAGGGCGAAAGCTATAGTGAAAGAAGCAGAGACACTAGTTGGAAAATCTTATTCTGACGTGTTGACAGGAACCATTTCAACTGATCAGGGTAAAGTCAATAGAAAGTTATCAGGGGATTGCAAGGATTTGATGGAGGATGTAGCTCACCCAGGAATTCTTGTTGAGACTGGAGAACACGGAGGAAAGAATGCGGAAGAGATTGTCCCAGAATCAAAATTAACTTTGGACCAAGAAGTAGCAATATCACAAAATTTCAATATCAAATCATTCTAGTATTGATGGTGGTGGCGGGTCTAGGGGCAATAATTGTCAGCGTAAAAGCAATATTGAGGGTAACGATAATGGCCATAGCTCAAATAGTAATAATGGTGAAGTAGCGATGTATTCTGAGAGTACAACACAAACGGTGGAAAACACATCGAAGTGGAATTGGAACATTGGGAATTTTGATGGTTGGAGAGAAAGAAGAGAAAGCGAGCTGAGCCGGAAGACAGGGGATGATGAGACTGATGATGCGGAAACTGCGTGTACTGAAAGCTTTAGGCAATTGAAGCCTTTTAACTATGACTTGGAGCCGGTGGAAGAGGTTATTTCATGTTTTCTAGGGGCATAGTAGGGGCATAGTTAGGATTGTAGTTAATTTTAATTAGATGAGTAGCCGTGCTATATACTGCTTTCTGCTATTTGACAGACGCTTGCCTCTTTAATAAAATTTACTCTGCCAAAATAATTAATTTATTATCATTAAATTACAGGGCAAGAAAGAAAGACTGTACAAAGTGCTTGTGGTCGGGGAACTCGGAGCGGGCAAGACGTCAATCATTAAGAGATATGTCCACCAGTTCTTTAGTCAACACTATCGTGCCACAATCGGTAAGAAAGATTTCTTAAAAATCAGAAATAAGAGGAGAGACTAAATATGTTTTACATACTTTTGGGTAATTAGTTAGTAATTATGGATGGATGTGTGTGTAATGAATAGTAGGATGATTAGTAATTAGTGTTTAAACTGCATTTTTTTAGTCATCTACGCTTGAAGCTGTTCCGAAATGGAAGGCAGATTTGGATGCCAAAGTGGCATTGCCTGATGGTCGACCTATTCCCACTGTTCTTCTAGCTAACAAGGTTTGTTCATTGTATAAAATTACCCTGTTGAAGACCCTGCTAAAATCATACTAAAATTTATTTTCCAGAGTGATCAACCAAAAGAGGGAATAGCAGCGAATAGGGAAAAAATGAATGAGTTCTGCCAACAACAGGGATTTTCAGCGTGGTTTGAAACATCAGCCAAAGACAACATTAATATAGATGAATCAGCTAATTTTCTTGTTTCAAAGGTAAAAAAGACAATTTACTTGAGATATTCGAATAGTTTAAAATAATAATTTTTTCTTGACTATTCTATTACAGATATTGGAGATGGATAAATGGAGTCAAGAGCCACTCGCTCCAGATCCAGATAAGCTAGACCTAACTGCCAACGGGAAACATAAAGGAACTTCTTCAAGTAACTGTGCCTGCTAGCCATTCGAATACCAACTAAATATACGCAGCCTNATCAGCCAAAGACAACATTAATATAGATGAATCAGCTAATTTTCTTGTTTCAAAGGTAAAAAAGACAATTTACTTGAGATATTCGAATAGTTTAAAATAATAATTTTTTCTTGACTATTCTATTACAGATATTGGAGATGGATAAATGGAGTCAAGAGCCACTCGCTCCAGATCCAGATAAGCTAGACCTAACTGCCAACGGGAAACATAAAGGAACTTCTTCAAGTAACTGTGCCTGCTAGCCATTCGAATACCAACTAAATATACGCAGCCTACTTAAAATCAATTTTTTCATGGACTGCAACAAAATAAGAAATCGTGTGCTCTTTCATCAAAAATATAAATTCATAAAGTTATTTTATTCAAAGTGAAAATTCACCAAAAATACAACAATAATAAAAATACATTTATATATTTAATCAAAAAAACATTTTCATCAAAAATATAAATTCATAAAGTTATTTTATTCAAAGTGAAAATTCACCAAAAATACAACAATAATAAAAATACATTTATATATTTAATCAAAAAACATATTCCAAATTTTGGAATCCAAAAGCCACTACACCGGTTATTTCATTACTGAAGAGGTTCTTCATGCCCCGAATTCATTACATAAATGCAAAATAACTAACATGTCTAAGATTAAATTTCTAACTCAAAACGGCCAAATTTTTCTAACTAAATTTCAAAACTTCCAAAATCCATTAATCAGTCCCTCTCAAATCGATGATTTTAACATTTCTTTACTCCACGCTCACCTTCTCTAACGTCGTTTTATTGTCCACCACTTGGCCCGGAATCCTTCGCGATTCCCGGATGACCGAGTTGAAACACGATTGGGTCTGCGGCGACTCCGCGCTCTGGGGTTATCATACCCGATGTTGCAAATGCCAAAAATGGTTCGCTTGTCGAAGGCATCCTGCTTTAGCGGTGGGTTGTAAACACCATTCGCCATTTCAGTTGGTCTCCCGCGGAAGAGCAACATCCACTTCTCGAGGCCCCAGTACAGATCCCAGATGAATAACTCTTGATTTGCCTGGAATACAGATAAATCGAAGGCGATTATTAAAAATGGGCCCATCCACATCTTTTCTACAGATAAAAACTTGTCAACAGATAATGTTCATATATATCTTAACGTACCTGCGCAACATCCCAGAATTCGAGTGGGCTCAAGCCTTCGAAGAATTCCTCTTCCCAATCCTCATAAGCGAACGTGTTGATCATTCGCTCGTCATCGGTAAGTTCGTTGTATTTTTTAACAGGTGTTTCATACGGTTTTAAAAACTCCTTCTTTCGTCTCTGCTCAGCATCCCGTTGATCAACCTGAAGATAAAGATTGTTAATTTTATAAATAAAATTTATGAATTTTTAGATTTCAAATTCAAACAAATTGCAATAACAGGTATTACATGTTCTGAATGCTTGGCGATGTAGTCATTAAGCTTCTCGAACGTCGCCTCCGTAATTCCAAATGTTGGAGTCTTCTCCTTTTCGTCGAAGAGAACGAGGTACTTCTTTTGGGTGACCTCCACCAAATCGACGAGCCTGTCCTCCGTCGCTTTCAAGACCTTTCGCTTCAGTTGCTGTGCTGGACTCAATTTCTTCAATGACTCCTCTTCCTCGTCATCTCCAGACACCTCTCCATCTTCAATACGCTTCAGCTTGTCCAACGAAATGCTCGTGTCATCCGTTTCAGTTTTGCACACAAACTTCTCTTCCTCAAGCTTCACCGGGTTCTCAGACACGTTTGTCGTATTATTTCGTCCCAACGCCTTGTTTACCATACTACGCAAAGATTGCGACGAAGAGACTAACTCCTTCGATAACGGGACGATCTTCTTATCAAGTGACCTGACGAGGACGTCTGGATAATCCACTGCCAATGCGCAGTTGCACTTTTTGTCGCATATCATGCAAGACCTCAAATACAGAAAAATAGGCGTGTGCCTGCAAGGCTCTGGAGCTGGATTACCATTCATGTCCTGAAATTTAAAAAAATACCCGATGTCATCAATCATTAGGATTGGGCAACCCTTAACTTTTCATCACTTAAATTTTTAATTACTCAACCTTACCTTAGCGATAGTGTTTGACGCTCCTCCCTCCGACTTCCCCCTCTTGGATTGCTCCCCCGGCGAATTCTCCATCTTTCTTTTCTCTCCGGTACCACCAACACCTCCACCTGGAAACATCAGATCCAAATCTGCTAAAAACTTAGTTTTTTAGAATTAATTTACAACAAATCAAAATTTTCCTCGACTCCCTTCAACAACCTTCTATCTCAAACACCAATCTCGCACTGGAAGGACGACGACAAGGGACCCGCACTTCTCTGGACAAAGACGTTCACAATTTGTGAATCACAAACCCAATCCTACTTCGCTTCATCAAAGTTGAAGACGTTCAAGCCCAACACTGTCGATTTCCCTTTAGAATTGAGCCGATTACTTTTCTTCTGAAACGCAGTTTCCTCTTCTCTGCTTATCCGAAATTTACATGTTTGCAACGTCCTGCATCCCTCTCATTCCTTTTGTCCAGTCGCATACGTAAAAACGACAAGCCATCTGAAAACTATTTCATCCGAAATTCCATTCTAATCGATTCTCTCCTTTTGCGTCTTAATTTTGAAATCATTTAAATTTAAAGACAAAAGTCTAGACTTAACGTTCCTTGAAGCTTATCATCAGGCATTACATGCATGGCATCCCAAATAAAACGTTGTCCCTGAAATAAATGCTTTATTAAATATTTTGCTAAAAATAAAAACGTTTATGAATGAAAGCTTTTTATGAAAGGGTGTGTGCGTTAGAAATGTGAGCAAAAGGCGTGATCCATCAGTGCACCTTATCATAATCAGCGATCTACTCAACAGTCATGTTTCAATTCAATCGTACATGAGCGCACGCTGTTGGTGTTGAATTTTTGTGGATGGTTTGCCTAAAATAATGATAAGCTTGCAGTCTAAAGGGATACGAGAAGTTCTCGTTGAGAACCGTATTGGTATATAATTTCGTGTTCAAAATGCATAAAAATATGCCATTAAGATAAGCTATGATTTTCTACTGAAAAAAAAGCAAATGTAATAGATGCATTCTTCCTCTTTTCCAAAGGTTAGATAGGCTGATGAGATGGAGTAATCTGTTTAGATAAGTCCATGTCAAGGTGAGCCGGAGCTGATATCCTCAGAGAGAAAATGAAAAGTGGAAATGGGTCTCTGGATAAAATTATTTGGTTCATATTTTAAAAAATATTTTACTAGGGCAAACTGCTATAAACATTTTAAATTCGGTCATATTCTCTTCAAATTAAAATGAGCACGCCTCTCAACAACCTCCTAAATGGGTTCAATTGTCAATCTCTTCCTCCTTTCCCATGTTGCCAAAAAAATTCATACATCCGCCTACAAACATGAACCGAAGCTTCTTTCCGATCATCTTTAAGAACACCCTTTTATCTTATCATAACTGTACCTAACCCAGAAAAAAGTGGTAGGAGGAAGGCGAAAAAGGGATGTATGCAAATGCCAAAAACCCTCCTATCTTCTTGACACAAAAACAGCCACCGATATAACAACTTTATTCAGCCTTCTCTGGGCGTAAGGCTCGAATATAAATTCATAGTTTATAAATTTTATAGGTCCTATTAACAATACCCAAAAACTCATTACTTTTATGCAAAGCTTTTTTGAGTCACCGTCTCATCAACATCACTCTTGCCATCGTCATACAACAACCAACTCGCTTATTATATTATCCATACTTTTTGATAATCCCATCCATTTCACGATATCCACTCTCCCCAACCACACTATATAATTCCCTGTCAGTTTTTCATTATTTTGCACCAACAACAAACACCAACTCTCTTACTTTTTCTCTCTCTCTCTTTAATAAGAGCAACAATACTTTTGTCAAGCTCATGCCAGTAACATTCGGAGGAACAAGTTTCTCCCATTCTAAAAGGGATTATAAAAAAGCGATCCCTTCCCCTGTAAACTTCTCTTATATCTGATATGTAAGACGAAATTTAAGAGAACCATACAGAGGACGACATAATGCTTAGATGATGATGGTGGAGGCGATGACGGAACGGACATACGGATATTCACTTGACTTTCCACCATTCGCTTCAAGCACTAAAGGCTATCTCATCTTAAGAAAAAATTAGGCGAGAAAAGTTACTCATTTAATTTGTAGAATGATAGTCAAAGCATGAAGATGTGCTGAGCAGATATATATTTTCACAATGTACATAATATTATAATAGATGAGGTAAATAAAAAATTCCCTTTGAATAAAAAAAAGGATGAAGTCATGAAAAAAATGTAGAAAACTTTTTTCCACTAATT
>JAHZMU010000183.1:0-10710 GCA_027743725.1 Rambutsinella grinnellia | reverse complement strand
ATTGAAAAGTTCACTTTGAACTTGGGAATTACTGTGATGATGCTCGATTACAATTAAACTGAATCGTAACAAAATGTTTAGTGAGCCGAGGAAAGTTGGGTACGCAATTAGTCCAAAGTATAATTTTTCTCGCTTTTCATTTCGAGATGAAATTCATTTTTTGTAAACTGAGAAATTCTTCTCCAATAATATTTTAAATATTAACTATTGCTTACATAGATAGGGAAGATGGAAAACTGAATGGTAAAGAAAAACATGAGTGAGAATGAAAAAATATTAAGTCTAAAAAATCAGTCTATAATATCAACGTTCCATATTTAAGAATTACTTTAGTCTGTGTACAAGTTGCATTTAAATATGTTTGTAGATTTGTGCAAGACAGGCAAAACCTATTCACAAGAGAAAAAATATCAAGTCAATCTTTGCTAATTGGTTTGAGGCGAAAGGATTATTACGCGGGTTGATATTAAATCGAGGATTACGCAAACAATACAAAAAATGACTGGGGAAAAGTGTGGAAATTACTAGCAGAGATACTAATTTATGAATATGAAGAGACGTTGAACGCAATTGTTTCACAACTAGATTACGGATGATGACATTATTTTCCAACGGTTGACAGTCTTTTTCTTTCAGAGTTGAAACATGCATTTTTTGGACAGACGGAAGGGGACCTGAAATGTGATAGTCTATGTCTTCTTGGCTATTTAAATCACAAATGAACACAAGTATAAATGTGTAGGAATATGACTCACACACTTTTGCGTTTTAATCCTTCAGTTTAAACAAAATCAGACATCACAAATCGCTAATCTGCAATCCTGATTATTTCAATTACACGAGAAAATTTTTGCCATTTACCAAAGACACTCTGCATCCCAAGTCACAATTTACAGATCATCATTTGAAAAGGTGTCAGTTCGAGTTTTTTATAAGAAAAAGTTCAGTTTCGTGAGTAAAGATCTAGTCAGTTGTCCTATATCGACTGCAACTGTATGGAACAAGGATACCGATTTGTTCAATGCTTCATTCATATTTCGAAGCAATTATCTATGCAAGAGTCTATCGTTATTTCGCAGAACATAAAAAGAAGGCTGATGAAAACTTTTGAATTTTTTTACGAACTCGTTTGTAATGAGCTTTCACTCTCTTGTAATACGCCTTTCCCTTCGCTTCTCAATTCTTTTTTCCTACCACCGTCAGTCTCGTGGTTTCTATTTAGTTAAAAATCAACTAGTCTTCGAAACCTATTAAAATGGTTTGCACAATCCAGAAAAGCATAAATTTGTTTGATTTTGTACGCACCTCTTTCCAAAGAATCAATTACAATCACAAATCGGAACGTTTATGTTTTCACATGTATGTGGATGATATAGAGTTATGATTAATTAAAATCTATGCAGTAGTCAAGCTATGATTAAGTCACTATCCTTTACTCTTAGCCATTTATAGCAAACTAATACAAGTACTAATCATTATTGCAAATGCAAAAAAAAATATTTTAAGCCAGTCTAACAATTTAGTCATTTATTGCGTAGGTCAACAATAGTTCATGTGAATGAAAGTTGAGTTTATTAAAAATGTCTGAATAAAATGCAAATAGAGTCACGCTAAATAGTTTTAGGTTGTTGTACTGCTTTCACCGTGAGATTAGTTAGGTCAACAAGATTATAAACTTAATCATTTTATGAATTAATTGGTACTAGTGTTGTAAATATTAAAGTGACACACTTTCAGTCATCCAATCAGCCACAATTAATGCAATTAGATAGTCTGCTTATGAAATGAAATCTCGAATGAATTTTTAAAACTTATTTTTTCTCAAGTAAAAAGTGGTCAAAATCTTTGAAATTGTCAAGGTCTGATTTCTTGTAAGATACTTTCATTTTAATAGAAAGAGGTTGAGAGATGAAGTCGTTGTTTGGTGTTCTGTTCGATGAAAATAATGATATTATTCAGGATAGAAAACACAATTAGTGTCATTATATAATTTTATCATGATATTTTTCAACTTTTATGATTTTCTGATCTCATTGACGGAAATTATTTAAAAAATAGTTCATTCTCTATTAATCTCAAGTCTTGAGTTCATTTATCAATCGAGTGTATTATTTATACGGAAACTTTTCTACAACACGTGTATACTAGACTTAACTTTTTAATTATTTAACCAAATGACTTATTTATTTACTCGTCATTTTATTATCGTATAATTTCATTAATTATAATTAAACCATCATGACCTACGAGACCCTGACACGATTGGCGATGCAACTTTTTTCAAAACGGTTTTCTAAAATGCATAAATCAGAGAACATTTAATTGGATCTAAAAAGCATTTTTTTTTCACCGCACTAACAATTATACAATTTAATATAAAATATGCATTAAAAATTCAACTCCAAAAAAATCAGTAAAGATATTCATCATTAACTTAAATGGACATAGTTGAGTGTGGTGTTGTGATTGTGATATCTACATATTTAATTTACTCGTTATACCACATTTAAGAACTAATTAGGAGGATATACTTTTCCTAAAGGAAAAAAACCATTAGCCATGTTTCCAAATCCGAAGGTAAATGCTAGATGATTGAAAAATATTTGAAAACCAAATTTACTAAAAAAATTGTATATAATGCATAATTTTATGTTAAATGGTACACATTTTAAGTCGAGTGTAAATGATAAGAAAATTGATAAGTGATGATAAATATGAAGATGATCACAGCACATCCTCCTACTATTTATAACTGACCTAAAAAAATTAAGAGTTAGTAAGTGTATAGGTATAATTGATAAGAAGATTTTAGGATATGATATGAAAAACCTAACTATAATGATTATGATATATAAAAAGGATATTAACAAAAATATGAAAAAATCTGATGATAAAATTGATTTTTAAATATATTTGTTTGTATGTATAAATGTGAAACTGAATAAAAATATGATAAAAATTTTAAGTCTGTCTTCCGACTTGCTTCTCTTCTCATTCATAACATGTCATAAATGAGCATGAAATAAAAACGTTATCATTTTTAAGCTGTTTTATTATCCATCCCATCAAACTGCTCCGAATCAGACTCAGATTAACTTTACATAAAGGAAAAGTCTCGAATTTTCTCATGCATATTCACCAACAACCGTATCATTCTCAAAAATATCTAACAGCTAGCCTACGAGACGGTTAAAGTCTACGTAATTAATGGGGTCAAAAATCGCTTGAAAAAATTACTACATTTGCTACATATTACAATATACTTTCTTATCACAAAATAGGGCGATGTAAATACAATGCGATAACCTTAATTCGTTCGTTCTCGCTTACAAACAATTAATATCTAAACATTTATCACGGACACACCTTTCAACTAGAAATGATAACTATTAACGAACACGCACATTAACATTAAGGTAAGCAGAATAAGTATTAATTGAATCAATCATCAATCAGTCTAGTGTAATCGTTTAATGACAAAAAGCCTGAATATGTATTCATCTTTAGTTTACATTTTTATACCCTATACACTTACATAACTTAATTATATTTTATGTAAAAATCAAGTATTTAGGCCCTAAAGGGCACTGTAGTAAAATAAATTTGAACCAAGTTTAAATGCGTAGCCCCTCCCATTGGACAGAATAATAACTAATCCATCCAAAGCAATCGAATTTCATCTCATTTCTCTATTTTACTTACAAAACGCCTAAACTGTCCGCTGATTTTGTTATTGCATTAGTAAATCTTAACCTATTCATTTAGAAACTTTTAAAAAGTTCACAGCTAACATATTACCAAGTTTTATTGTAACAGTTTCGTTAACAAATAAAAATCATTTTACAATAAATTTTACCATTTATCAATCTTTCCTTTACATTTATAATCCCCGATATCAGTTAAATCAGATCGAGTCGGTTCATTTGCGCCACAACTTCCTTAAAATAACAGACGTTTTCACTAATATTTCGATACGGATACTATACTGCGATATTTGACGATAAACAACCTACAAAGTATGAAACGGTTATGAAATTCTTTTCCTAAGGAAAACTAAGCTACCTACAATTAATTACTAGTAGAGTCTGCTCCTCCAGTTGAAACAGCGCCGCTACTGCTACTACACTGTTCATTTTGCGGATCAGATGGATTTGGATTTGGTGATGATGACGATGCCTCCTCCACCACACCACTGCCACTAATACTATCACCATTTCCTAAATTATCAAAGTCCAAGTCCGCGTCTTCTCCTGGTGCCGAAGTTGAGGATGTAACTGCACCTGAATCGTTGTCAGTCAGTCCTAACCCGTCTCGAATTTCTAGCAATTGATTTGTTTCACTTCCTACACCTTCATCTGCTTCCAGAGCCAACAGGTCTTGCTCGCTAGACGTATGCGGATATGTGAAACTTGGTGAGGTCGAGTCTACTTGAAGATTCATGTCATTTATGAAATCTCCATCAATACGAACGGGACCAATGGGTGATTCAGTGGGTAAGTAACTTCCTCTGGTGTCAGCGACTACAAAAATTACAAAATGTAATACATTATATTAAAAATAACGTCAATCCATTATCACTCAGGCTTGTCTTTAATCGTTATATTTTTCAATTTACCATTGTATGAAGACGATAACGTTGTATTAAAGCTATTTATCTCAGGTAGTGGCTTATTAAATTTTGTGGGAATGTTACATGTCAAACCTTTAAACAAAAATACTATTAATTAGCTGACCGAACTCAATTATACTCAGAATAAAACCAAAATTAACGTACCTTGTTTATGATAAAACAGTACATACGCCGACGCATGTTCAGTATCAGCAGGTTCACGTTCCGACACAGTATCATCATTGAAATTGTGCCACTGTGTTTGTGACAGGATTTTTGGCAAATGCCGTATAATGACCGACGGATGCACCTAAGAAAAATGAGATAACTTATTAGCATGCTTGACATTTATAAAACCATAAAGATAAAGAAAATATATCGAGAACATACTTCCAAAGTGACAAACACAAGAGTACAAATTGTACTTTCCTACATCAGTCGCAAATCCTTCAGTCACATAGGCACTCACATCCAAGTCATTGATTGGGAACGTGAGCCTATTATTCAGCTTATTGCTGGNACAAGAGTACAAATTGTACTTTCCTACATCGGTTGCAAATCCTTCAGTCACATAGGCACTCACATCCAAGTCATTGATTGGGAACGTGAGCCTATTATTCAGCTTATTGCTGGATTGGTCCAAGAAAACAAATCTAAAGCACATAAAACATCTCAATTAGATTTAGAAGTTGATAAATTGATTCATTTCATAATTAATAAAAATTGATACAAACCTTTTCAAGTATACAATTAAGTAGTCCGGAAACTTGCAAATGGACAGAGCTTTTGTTGCTCTCTGAAATTGCTTACATCTTGGGCAGTACCAAGGATTTTGCTCATCCAAATGCTCACTATACAATAATAATAGAATTATTTGTACCTGATTCCGATGCGATCTTATTAAGTTTTTTTTACTAGGTTTTGCATATTCACTTACGTTTCGGAGAATGTTCTCAAGCAGTCATGAATATCAATAGCTGGCTCCTCATTGTTATTGTAGCTCCAGGCGTAATTCGGCTCTTGTACCGTAGCCATATCTGACGGCTGCTTTTCCGCCAACTGTTCCGATGACAAGCCAGTAAATGAGATCATAATGCAATTTCCATTGTTTAATGAGATCATGCCATCTCTGGGAAGTTCGCATCCGTTACACCTTGCAGAAAATACACACTGGCCACAGCTTCGCCCATCAAACTTTACACTGAGAAGACGGTATTCTTCTCCTGGAATTGGGCAGATGCTTTCTAAGTACTGAACTAATTCAAATGCACTCAAGTGAGATGGAACGCGAACCAGCCAAGGGAAATGAAATAAGCCGGAATTCCAAGACGAGTTATTATTTGGATCTGCCCCAGGTTCGTGACGAAAAATTATTGGAATTGTTATGAACTCGGGAGGAGCAATGTACGCTGCAGACTCTTCCAGTGACACAAAAGCTCGTTTACACTCCACCGTTTTTAAACAAACTGCACATTTAACGTATGACCCTCCTTTCGTTTTATCGTCGTCTGCTTGGAAATGCTCGACGGATTTCTACAAAGACAGCAGGTACAATACATAAACAAACCTTAAGTTCCAAACCAAGAAGGGTTTGTTAAATAATATATCGCACCACTAACCATCAAACATTCCTGACAGAGTACACATGAACACCCTTTGTGCTGCTTCAGATCATTTCTGGGATAATCATCCAGGCAAATATTGCATTGGACTCGGTTAAAGTTATCGTTTTCTTGATCATCATGCGCGTTCTGATCATCGTGGGAAGAGCTGCTCACGCCCTGAGAATACGAAGATGATGTTTCCGCAACATTATAAATACCTCCACCTACAGGAGCCCTAATGTTCGGCGCAACGTCACTTGCAGAAGGAGTGCAAAGTGGATTTACTTCATAATCATCTTGAACTTCAACTTTTGGACAATTCTATAATTCCAAATAAAATATATCAAACATTCCTGACAGAGTACACATGAACACCCTTTGTGCTGCTTCAGATCATTTCTGGGATAGTCATCCAAGCAAATATTGCATTGAACTCGGTTAAAATTATCGTTTTCTTGATCATCATGCACGTTCTGATCATCGTGGGAAGAGCTGCTTACGCTCTGAGAATACGAAGATGATGTTTCCGCAACATTATAAATACCTCCGCCTACAGGAGCCCTAATGTTGGAGGAACTCGTCGCAACGTCACTTGCAGAAGGAGTGCAAAGCGGATTTACTTCATAATCATCTTGAACTTCAACTTTTGGACAATTCTATAATTCCAAATAAAATATTGGTTATGTCGAGATTGTCTAGTATGATTTAAAAATATAATAAACCTTAAGGTATCCTTACCGGGTCAATCCTTCTACTTAAATCAGGAGACGCTGGAGAATCTCGGGACCCATACTTTTCATCAAAGTTGTCATTTAATTCAAAAACATAAATGTTTTTCGAGTTGATACCCAAAGTTCGTACTTGGAGCGACTCATCCTTTGAATTTGGGAAAAATAACATACATTATTAATTAACTTCAACTTCTTAATCACCTTAATCGCCCAGCTAACTTTTTAGTGTGCATTTCTTTTAAAGATAAAAGCTTACCAGGACACGAAACACTCGGTGATTTGCAACTTCAGCTGCTGCAAATTTTGATTGATCATTGAAACTACAACTTTCCACTTTGCTCACCACGTCTTGAATTAACTTCCCAACGTTTGCCATCAAATAAATAGTTAAATTTATTTTTTCTTCTTTTCTGTTCTTCAGACTAAAGAATGTGACGGTCAACTGCTTCTCCATAACTCGAGGAATCGGTAGGCTGAGGTACATAAATGGTTCATATGTTTCAGAAACGAAGCTGCATTCTGAGCACACAACCTGCAATGCGCATTTACAACTATTAGAGATGATTTCGTAGTAGTAAAATGTTATTAATTTATTTCTTCTGTTTACTGAAAAACTTACCGAGCTCTTGAACATCCCCTGAAAAGTGGACGCTATAACAGTATTATTTTCCTTCATATACCCGTCCCAATAATTCCGAGCTTTTTCTACAGGATTCGTGTTATCTGGAACTTGAATTGAATTTTCATTCAAATTGTTGCACACTTCTGCTTCATTTTCGTTGTCAGTATTTTCCACGTCCACATGGACATCTTCAGCTTCTGCATCTGCGGTTGTATTTACGTGCGATAGATTTTCTTGCTTAGTGGTCACAGTCTTTCTTTTAACATCACATTCAGTCCGTTTCGGCGTCAGCTTCATTACTTGTTGATTCAACTCCTCCTTTGCTATTATTTTCTAATCTCAGTCTCTTAATAACAGGATTAAATAGTACCTGTGCAAATCGGAAAAAATAGTCATAAGAAAGTGAATTTTAAAGACAATCGTATTAGAGACGATTGCGCGTGTACTTAAAGTTGACGTTTTGAAAACTTACATTTTTCCCAGGAAGAGATTCTTCACCTTCGTTGGAATTATTCTCTTTGTCCTTAGTGTACCGTTGACTACTTGAACTATGAGGTTTATTTGTAGTCGTTTTTACAACCGGTTTGTTTGAAGTACAGTCCATAATGTAACTTTCTCCTACAGATGAATCCGCGGCAGCAGTTTTATTCTTCAACTTAAGTTCTTCGTGTAGTTGGTCTAGTAATACTGCAAGAAACTCCTGGCAATCGTGCTATTTGACAAAATATATTTCAACGGTTACTTAACTTATTCTGATGAACAATTAGCAGTAGTCTTAACAGTTTACTACGTACCTGTCTACAATCCTTAAACTGCGAGTATTTATTTCCTAGGACTGTTTTGAAATCATGTAAAGCAATAGCACCCGCGTAGCCAAACCAGGCATGAGTCATTAACGTGTGAAACTGGTAAACCAGCGATGTGGCTGTTCTGTCGAACGATTCACTACAACAAAAACAAAAATTCGAAATATACAATCGGATTGTAACAATCCTCATCCAAATTCAACACAGCAAATAAAATTGCATATCTCCGGGAGCCCGACAAGGATTTCTTGGATCCGCAGACACATTGTTTTCCCAGTACTGCATAGGAGATGTTGGTCTGTCAATCATTGGAGGAAGTGTGGTTTGAAGGCTCCCGTACGCCTGATTTCCTCCATACGCTATAATCAAAGACAATAAAATGCTTTCTGAACAAGCCCAACAAGAGTGACGTCGGTGTAATATCATGTTACTCATCATACCACTTCCGACATGAACAGGCGGAGCAGGCAGCGGGATCGCAGTTTTATCATCAGCCATCACTGGACTGTCATCTGCTCCAGTTCCAGGAAGATCCGCAGGTTCTAACTCTGTCAAAGTCTGAATACAGTCAATCTGGAGTCCCTCTTGCTCTTCTTCTCCCATTTCAACATCAATCGAGCCATCCTCAAATCCAACATCCTCTGACCCCTCCGACGAGAAAGAAGTCACCGACGACGGCATAGTAGGCATCGAAGTACCAGGATTCCCCAACTCTTTTATCTTTCCAGCTTCCGCCCCTTGTTGCGCCTGACCCAGACTTAACGCTGCACTTTCTTTAGGGTGTGGTGACGACCACAATGTCATTTTGGCCTTTTCTTTTGATAATTTCGAAGCAAAAAAATTAACTATTTCCGAATTTTTTCAGCAATGATGCGTCGACAAACGACCTCCACAACTTCAACCAGAAATGTAGCGGTGACGACTAATTGTCACTCCACTCCCAACTCGGAGCAGTTTTCACAGCAAAAGGCGACAACGCCCCCGTTTAATTACTTCCGATCCCGTCACTTTACATCTTCAAAAATAATAATTATGATTAACTCAACCTCAACCATCAGCTGATCATCTACTTTCTATCAATCACAATCTCTCTCAATCCAACACAAAAACACTCCATTGTTTTTGACATCACTCCCTCCAAACCCAATAATTAACCGCATCATCAAATTAAATTACTAATTAACTTAAAATTAACACCCTCCTCACTCCTTACCATTCCCTCCGGTTTTCTCTCTCCTATCACCTATCTATCAAATCCTCTACTGTCTACACTTCCTCCGTTCCCTCCCTTTTCCCTCCTCCCTCCACTAACTACACTTGTTTACTAACAAAACTGATGATCAACTTGTTAAATCATTCATCTCAACTTTAACTCTTTCGAAAAACTTTTAAAAATTGACTTTGCTCCTCTCCTCTTTCGGAGGTAAACTGAAATGCAAATGACCGCTACTTCTCTCATACAACTCGTGTCACACTAGAACACTATCTTGCCCATAAAAAGCTTTGAGAGAGAAATCTTCACACTTCACACAAAGCTACCCTCGTATTTCACAGGGAGGAGGTATGAGATTTTGGATTTTGATGAAATCCAACTTATGAAATATCAGCAGTCTATTCACACAATACGAAGGTAAAAAACGTTCATGTTTTACGTTTAAGAAATGTGTAAACCACTAGGGTGTTGTAAATGAACAGATCCTGTCGTCGAAAGCTAAATGTTAATCGTATCGGCTATGTTTTCTATTGACATGCTCAAAGATGCTAAGATTAGCACCATCTTTATGCAAATCGGAGAATTAACATATGGCTTGGTATAGATGGGGTTGGTTTAGACCGTAAATGCAAATAAAAACATCAACATACAATTGAACAGGTGTTAAAACGAATGACAGTTGAGAGAGTTTAGTGATTGGTGCTTGTCGAGAATTTTAATTGTGCATTTAATTATCTGAGAGTGGATAGGTTAGAAGTGGAATTGTAGAAGACGTTGGAACTTGGAATCTGGAACCTGTCCAGTCGGTCCAGCTGTTGGTGTTGTTTGGAATTTTCTAAGACGGTAAATAAAGCGGATGGACAATTGATTGTTTTTCAACATAATGGAAATTGATCTAATTACTATTTGATTATTTTATGAGTGTAGGTTGTACTCTCAACAAGATGCGCCAGCTCAAAGGGAAAGTGAAAGAGACGCCTGCACAGAAACGGGAGAGGAAGAAGGAGTTTAGGGAGAACAAGGAGAATTTAATGAAGATTGCAGTTCCTGCCATTATCATTGCATTCCTTGTTGTGGTCCTTATCGTTTATGCAGCGACTTCCCGTCCTAAACTGGCGTAGAGAC